>SJXQ01008072.1:24203-42133 GCA_006408695.1 Aepyceros melampus | reverse complement strand
GAAGTGGCCTTGGAGTACAACAACTGTCATGGGGACCAGGTGGTGGAGCGGCTCCTCCAGCACCTGCGGCGAGTGGACGCCCCGGCTTTCAAGTCCCTGGCACCTGAGCCCCCAGCCCGGCTCTCGGACCCGCCGCTGATAACGACGTCACCCTGCTGCAACACAGTGGTGCTGCCGCGGTGGCACTCCATCTCCAGAACCCACAATGTGTGTGAACTGTGTGTCAACCAGACGGCCGGTGGCCTCAGGCCGAGCTCGGTCAGCGTGCCCCAGTGCAGCTTCTTTGAGATGGCAGCAGCTCTGGATTCTTTCTACCTCAAGGAGCAGACCTTTATCATGTGGCATCAGACAGCATAGAATGCAGCAATTTTCTAAGTTTCTACAGCCCTTTCAGCTACTACACTGCATGTTGCAGGACCATACACAGGGCCGTAGCGGGCTTCATTGATTCTGAACAAGGTGTCTTTGAAACCCCGCCCATTGCATTTTCTTCCCTAGAGAAGAAGTGCGAGGTTGAGAGCCCGGGCTCTGTTCCTCACATTGAGGAGAACAGGTATCTCTTTCCTGAACTGGAGACGAACAGCTCGAGCTTCACAGGCCTGAGCTGCAGAACCAACAAGACCCTAAACATCTACCTTCTGGACTCCAATCTGTTCTGGTTGTACGCGGAGAGGCTGGGTGCTCCGAGCGCCGCACGGGTGAAGGAGTTTGCTGCAATCGTTGACGTGAAGGAAGAATCTCACTATATCTTGGATCCAAAACAGGCTCTTATGAAGTTCACCCTAGGTACCATGGGCCATTACCTTCCCCAAGCCTAACGCTTTGCTTAACTTTCCATAGGCAGCTGTTATTTAGGGAATCTCATGATGGTTGGCTCTTACTAGCTCATTTTAAATCTTCACACTGCAGTTGTGATTTTAAAAGAAGCTAATTTTGTCTGTTAAATGAAACAAAAACTCCCTAACTCCAAATTTTAGATAAGTTGGTCACTTAGCCCTTGGGGCTAAGAGTCCAGCGTCCCAGATTGGCAGTGCCTGGCGCATTTCCAAGGTGGGAACCTGGCCACAGTGACGGACAGGGTGGTGGTGACTGGATCTGGTGGTAATTCCCCCGGCTGATGAACAGCCCTGGCAGGAGCTTCACAGAAAGCAGTGGAATGATAGAACCGCCTGGCCCCCTTTTTGTCTTGCAGGTTTAACTACATATCAGGGCTACCAGACCTAATTTGTTCTGCTACTCCTTTTTAGCAAGTTGAGGAATACTGCTATGACCTTGGGTGCCTAGATGGTAACAAGCAAGTGTCAAGTGCAATAAACAAGTGTCAGACTGCAAACCAGCAAGACCCACTTCGGGGGGGGGCTGGGAAGTGAGTGAATCGCCTTTCTGGGAAAGCACTGCGAGCTTGCCCTTGGAGCCTGGCAGCAGCAGTGGCCCAGCCCACGTGTCCTGTTCCCAGGGCTTCGCTGACATCCTTGATGTGCACCAGGAAGTGTGAATTCAAAAGCTGTGTTCGTTCAGCCTCGTTGAAACCATGGGGGAAAGCCGGCGTTTGCCAAGTGGAGACAGGAGGAATGTGGTGGGGAGGGCAACCTTTCGTTTTCAGGTTTTGGAGAGCATGAAAGTAAGAAACTCAAACCCCGTAAATGTTAGTCACTTTAGGTGCTGTCTTTTAAGTCCAGGTGAAGCTTGTTTCCTACATTAGACACGTTTGAAAAGGCTTATGTAAATAGTGATTTTTTTTTCCTACATCAGATTATATACTAAAATGTGAAGCCTCCCGAGTGTGTCGAGGAACCCCATGAATAGTCACTTAGTTCTGAAGTGCGTGCACTTTTGATATCACACCTTGCTCCTCATTCATGTTGCCTGAAGTTAGATTTTGGTGTACTGAGTTTTCTTAAAATGAAACAAGCTTGTATTTTTAAAGTAAACGTTGATTGGATCTTCCTGCCTCCTGTGCTGATACTCAAGCATTCAGTGAGCTCTTGATAGGCCCACCCTGAATTTAAGGGTGATCTGAAAGACACTGTCATCTGATTTCTTTTCATCTTCTGTATCTACTCTGAAACATCTAGTTCTATTGTTCTCTGTCCTGTGGTTGGTGACAAAATTTGTCAAAGTCCTCATACAAAAACATCCACTGCGTTGTTTTGGAGAGATGACTCTCAAGTCTCTGGGGCAGTTTCAGAATTCAGCCCTCATTCAAATTAGTGAACAGTTCTGGGTTTTATGTTTCAAAAAACCAACTAAGTGTCATTCAGATGTTGATGACTGATTCTCTTTAGTATTCACTCAACCTTTTTCCCTTCTTCCTTCTTCCCTGGAGCCTGTCATTGTTCACTAGGAGCTCAGAATGGAGAGAGGAGGAAAAAAAAAAAATGAAACTCAGATTAGTGCTGCTTCAGATGAAACAAAGGAATCTGAAAACATAGTCATTGGTGGAGAGAGTAAAACTGTTGGTTCAAGTTAGGGTTTTGGATTATTTATGAGTCTTATTTATGCTGTTTTTCCACTAAATATAGTTGTTTATCTCGCTTAACCTTGTAATTAAAGAAGAAACTTGAGGAACTTTAGTAAAGGAAACACAAACTGTAGCTGCCCACTCTTAGATGAATGCGTGTTTGAACACCTCCCACATTACAGTAGCTTGTGCAGTTACTGCCTCAGTAGTTAGGCTTAAAGGTCTTGATATTATAGGTTGAAATCTCGATGGTGACTCGTTGATGACTTACCCAGTCTCTGGTGTTTTGTGGACCAGTGTTAGAAAAAAAGAGCATCAAATTCCTAGCCCATGCACAGTAGACCGTGGAACTCTTGAGTGGTGCTTTTTTAGTTAAAGTGCTGTCTGCTGAGTTACTATAGCCAGTGCGACCCCCTGCCCCCTCCTGTGTGGATTTTGTTCAGTGGGCTTGTGAAGCAAGCCCATTTTTTTAAAGTGTAGAGTTTAAAGTGGGCCAGCTACTCTCCTTGTACCAAGAGAAGAGCTGATCTCATTTTCTCTTTATTTTTAGAGTCTTTCATTCAAAACTTCAGCGTTCTCTACAGTCCCCTGAAAAGGCATCTTATTGGAAGTGACTCTACCCAGTTCACTTCTCAGCGTTTAATCACTGAAGTGACGACTGATACCTTCTGGGAAGTAGTCCTTCAGAAACAGGTATGGAATCGAGCGAGGCAGAAATCAAGCCATCTGTCCCTATTAAAATAATTTCCAAAGCTGCAATCATGGGTGGAGCAGTGGGTGCTGATGTACAGAAGACTAGCCACATGACAGCCTTACTGCAGAATGTGCGTGAATTACATGGTGCTTTTGTGATTGCAAAGCATCCTTAAAAATACATAGTTGAAAACACCAAAAGATCAGGGACTTCCCTGGTGGTCCAGGGGCTAAGATGCTGAGCTCCAGTACAGCCGGCCTGGGTTCCATCCCTGGTCAGGGAACTGGATCCCATATGTCACAACTAAGAGACCCAGTGCAGCCAAATAAGTAAATATTAAAAAAATACCCAGAGATCAAGTTTTCACTGTACTTTGTGCATGAGCAGCATTTATGGAATGCCTGCCAGGCTCTAAGTACAGTGAGGACCCCAGAAGCCCAGTAACAGCCAACTTCTTCCCACAGGACGTGTTGCTACTTTACTACGCACAGTGGTGCGGCTTCTGTCCAGCCCTCAATCACGTCTTCATCCAGCTAGCTCGGCTCCTGCCCTCAGACACATTCACTGTGGCGAGGTAAGGAAGCCCGTGCTGCCGCACTCTGGGCTGGGTGCCTGTCATTGTTCTTGCTTCCAGCTTAGCCACGTGGCTTGCAAGGGTCTGCCAGTTTTCTGTGGACTTGGGTAAGACTGAGTTGATTGTCAGCTGGAAGCTATGAGCAAAACCTCATTGGCGCCAGAGTCTTCCTGGTGAATACTGAGTGTTCCTTGCGTGATGTTGAGTGTGTTCAGGCCTGATCTAGTTCATCGGAGCACGAGGGTGTTTCTGTGGAAGCTGTGCTGACCTGTTTGCTTAGACAGCCCCCCAAATGGCCAGCTTTCTGGAATATACATCACTGGGGCCTTGGCCCAGCAAAAGGGGGCCAGTCTCTGACATACTGTCAACCAGCCCTGGGACCTGGAGTGAATCTCTCCAGCAGGCCTTGTTTCCCTCCTCATTCCTAAAAGGAAGAGGAAAGATGGGCTAATACCCACGTGGTGTTCTAGTGTGATTCCATGGCACTGTATGTGGGATCTTCAGTAAACAAATGAATTTTAAATCACTGTTTTGTAAAAACAATGCTCAAAGAGTTTTTGGATGAGGTAGTAGGCAGTTTGGAGGGAAATTTATTTAAATTTAAGTTATATCTTCTTACTCCCTGCTCCCCAAGAAAACCCCTTCAGATAGGTAGAATTAAATATAAAAGATCAAATCAGAGAAAATGACAGAAATAGAATATTGGATTTGCTGGTTGCTTTGAGAGGTGGAAACTTGCCAAGTAGTGAAAGAAAGATGAACAGATTTCACTAGAAAAGTGTGCGATGAAAATACAGAAAACCGACTTGCAGAAGGACGACAGCTGTGTCTTCTAGCACGCGCGCCTTTCCTTTTGTGTGGCTGGGAATGATGACTGAGAGCCCCACTGGAGGAGGCACTGTGCTGCGAAACTATATACACGGTATCTGACTTAGTCCTTAGGTCTCTCAGTGGAACAGGTGTGAGCACCACTCTCTTTCTACTGAGGACGAATCGAGACAGAGAAATACCAGGCTGCTTGCCCAGAGTCAAGCAACCTGTAAATAAGGGATCAGGATTCAGAATCAGGCCTTCATACTCCAGACCCTGAGAGGTTAAAGCGGTGTAAGAAAACTGCTAAGAGCAAAATGTCGTTTGTACGTATCGTGGAATATTATTCAGCCTCAAAAATTTTAGGAAGGACGTTCTGTAACATGGGTGCACCTTGAGGACATTCACGCTACGTGAAATGCAAGCGTGGTGTGGTCTCCCTTGCGCGAGGCCCCTGGAGTAGGCAGAGTCACAGCGGTAGAAAAGCAGAATGGTGGTTACCCAGCGGTGCGGGGAGGACGGGAGTGGTTGTCGAGTGGGGTCAGTTCCTGTTTTGCAGGATGAAAGAGCTTGAGACAGATGGTGGTAATGGTTACACAGCGTTATGAAAGCAGTGTGCACTTAGAAATGGTTAAGATGGTACATTTTGTGTTATGTATATTTTACCACAGAGGAAGTGGGGGATGGAGGGAGAAACAGCTGAGAAGGACTGCAGTGTGAAAGAAAGGTCACAAAACAGACTTTCCACTTAAGAGGAGAGAGTGAATAGACAATAGGGAAACGATAATCTAGTAAATGTAAATTAAAACAATAACAAAATGTCATTTACGTTTATTAATGAATGCTCTTGAGTGGTAGAATCTTTGTTAGTTTGTTTTTGTTTTGGCCACATCATGTGGCTTCCGGTCCTGACCAGGGATCAAACCCAGTCCCCAGGGCAGTAAAAGCACAGAGCCCTAATCACTGGACAGCCAGTGGAGTCCCACTGGTAGGATCTTGTGTTGATAAAATCAAATGAAATTGTCACAGTCAGATGTAGCTAATAGAGAAAGTAAATTGGCATAAGCTTTTTGGAAAACATTTTAGCACCATTTGTAAGAAGTCACAAAAATGGTTATATACTTTTGACCCAGTTAATTTCACTTTGGGGAATTAAGGAAATGGGACTCCCAGAGAAGCATGTGCTCATCATTCCAGTGTTATTTATATCTGACAGGAGAAAAATGGTTATATAAATTATGGTTGAGCATTTGATGGGATTTTTACCCCTTCATTAGAACAATGCTCTTCATACAGTTAATTTTGAAAAGAATAGAATGTGAAATATGACTGCTGCTCTTCACAGTATGTTCACATAGACACCAAAACTTGAATGAGAATGGCAGAAAGGAGGTCCTGATTAGCCCAATGGGATTCGGAGGGGATGTTTACAAATATATTCTTTGATTTTACAGTTTAGTTTTTCCTTGAAGTAAAAAATCAGGAGAAAAAGCATTTGATTATAAACCACTTGCTTAAAAAATTGATGTTCTCTGTAGCCTTTCACAGGGGGAGGTGGGAGTGCTGTTTTGTTAGTGAAGCTATTTAAAACCGTTATGATTTGGTTATGTCATTTTTTTTTAAAGTGAATTTCATCCTTCTGGACAAATGCATGGCACTGATTTCTACCGCTCCCAATTATACATTCTGAAAACTTCTGTCGAGTTAATGATTCATAACATTTCCATCTTTCGTACGTACTGTTTGTGGATATTGACACCTGGTCTAGCAGGCCTTCTTCGGTCCGCTTCCTCCTCCTAGGATGTTCCTTTTGCTTCAGCTGAGCAGTCGCGGGAGCGAGTGGGGAGGCCCTCCTGCAGGTCCGGCTCAGTGCCGGCTGAAGAGATACCTCCAACTAGTTAGGCAGAAAGCAAGCGCACAGATTGGTATTTTAGCCCAGATGTCATCTCCTATTAGAAAATTAATCTAAAATCTGCTAAGAAAATACAACTTTTTTGGTCTCTGTCTAGACTTACAAAATATAGAGTATTATCTTTCGTTCACAGCTTTCTTACATTTTCAGAGGCTCGATGTATTTTGTGCAATGATTTCCTTTTTCCAGGGCTGATTCATGGGTTAAAGTACTTGCCCACATTCTGTCAGTTAGGTGGACTACCTGTCAGGTGTCAGTGAGACTTTTTTATTCTTTTTTAGAATTCACTTCGTGAATTAAAGTAAAGTGTCTTTCCTTTCAAGACATTACCTTTCAGGGCTTCCCTGGGGGTCCAGTGGTTTAGACTTCGCCTTCCGATGCAGGGGGTGCAGGTTTGATCCTTGGTTGGGGAGCTAGGCTCCTTCGTACATGCCTCCTGGCCGAAAAACCAAAACATGAAACAGAAGCAATATTGTAACAAATTCAGTAAAAAACTTAAAAATTGTCCACATCAAAAGAAAAACAAAACCTCACTACATTTCCCTCAGTGAGTCAGGTGAGCAGTTGCCTGTCCTGGAAGCCTCGGTGTTTCTCGCCTGCGCCAGTGGTGCGCTCACTGCCAGGGCCCAGTCCGTGTGGCACACATGCCACTCCGGGTTCTTAAGTTACTTGAGAAGACGCTCTCAGGTTCCAGGTTGGAGTTTCCTGAGCCACTCTTTTACGTTTTCTGTTCTTTCCCTTTGCCAGGATCGATGTATCTCAGAATGATCTTCCTTGGGAATTCATGGTTGATCGTCTTCCTACTGTCTTATTTTTTCCCTGTAACAGGTAATGCTGATTTTTTTTTTTTCCCAGTATTTGGGCAGATGGGATTCTTTTGCCGAAAATAAAATGGGTTTGAGGTAATTCACAAAAGTGAAACATATTTTGTATTACTAAAATATTTAGAATAAAATCCATTGTTTGAAACGTACCACTAGGGACCAAGGGGAAAAGGCCTTTGGTGTCAGGGTGTCAGGTGTAGTGGTTTTAATAATGTGCCCCTCCCAGAGTGTGTTTTACACAAGCATGAATGTGGCCACTGGAACTCATTCCCCTTCTTGGCCTTATGAGCACACAGTGTGTGCTGAGATTGACAGCGAAGAGCCCCCAGGTTCAAGTGGGCAAAACAGTAGCTCATGGCTGGGCTCTCAGGGACTGGGGCCCGGCTTGCCTGCTTCCACGTGAGTCATTCATTTCTCATTGAGCCCTGCGGATGGCTTCCTCAGCTCTCTGGTGCAGGGAGGAAAGAGGCTCTCCCGCCCACTGCACCCCCATTCTAGGGCTCACGGAGCCTTCTTCCTGTGAATGTCACTTCAAGGGCTGTCACACTGATCTCTTCACATTTATCTAAGGGCGCTCCAAGGTCAGCCATCAGGGCACCCTCCCTGAGAGCCCAGGCACAGGGATGGGCTGTTAGGTTAGCAAAAGGACACCGACCTGGCGGTCAGAGAACATGGATCCGGATGTTTTGGTAGAAAGGAAATTAACTCTTGGCCTTTTAAAGCCTGACAAACCAAATGTTCTCTTTGTATAAATTCCTTTTTGTTTTTAAAAGGATGGGTCCTCAGAGACCCAGTCACATGGGTGTGACATTATCTTCTCAGGGAACAGCACTCGCAGGATGAGTTTAGTAATGCTCTCTAACTCACGTGTTTTATTCTCCGGCGCTCGCTTTTACTATTTATTACAGCCACTGTCATGCTTCGCGTGTTTCTCTAAGGAGAGTGCTTCCTTCATGTGTATTGATTCATTTCCTTGGTTTTTCCTCTCTATCTCAAAGAATTTTTGCTGGTACACTTCCTGTGGTAGTAGGGTCTTGTCAGATCACGCACTAAAAACAGAGTGTGACTCACCCCGTTCCACCGCTGTGTGGTGATGAGCCTTTTTCTTTCTAAGAAGCATCTCAAGTGCCACACAGTCCAGGAAGCATGGACAATGACACAAGCGATTTCACCTTGTGTGGGACAGAGGTGAAGTTTAACGCCTTATTTTTCAAATTTCAAGCCTAGTTTGAAAAGTGATGAAGTCCTAACCCCCAGCACATGCCTTTGCACGAAGGTGTTCCAAGCAGCTAGATGGTTTCGTGTGTGGGTTGGGCCCTTTTCGCTCTGAGGCTGCCCAAGGGAGTCGCTCATGCCCTGCAGGAAGGGTGCTGCAGCCCCTTCTTGTTTCCCTGAATTGAAAGGTCAAGGAAGTAGATACTGAATAGAGAAGACTGTCCAGTTCTAGTTTAACAGAGAGAGCTTGAGAACCAAAGTCTTACTGCCCTGGAATGGAAACCCTCTTTTTTATAAAATATTTATTTATTTATTTCTGGCTGTGCACTGAGGCATGCGGGTTTTCTCTGGTTGCGGCGAGCAGGGGCTCCTCTCTAGTTGAAGTGTGCAGGCTTCTCGTTGCAGTGGCTTCTGCTGTGGCAGAGCCTGGGCTCTAGGGCACGTGGGCATGGTAGTTGGCACTCCCTGGCTCTAGAGCACAGGCTCAGTAGTTGTGGTGCTCTGGCCCAGCTGCTCCACGGCATGTGGGATCTTCCTGGATCAGGGATCGAACCCGTGTGCCCTGCATTGGCAGGTGGGTTCTTTACCACTGAGCCACCAGGGCAGCCCAGGAACAGAATTTTTTTCTTATTTCCTAAAAATAAATGGTAATCAGAAGTGAACAAGCTCCTTACTAACTGGTCCAAGGTGAGTGTTCAGTTTACTCAGAAGGTAGATGGGCAGAGAGCTGACAACTTGCAGAAGAGGACATGAAAAGGCTGATAACGTGCAGTAAGACCTTCCTCACAGTCACGTGCTTATCTTCCATGAAGAGCATGTAAAAGTGCATATGCGTTTTGGTAAAATATAAATTTACACATGCACTGGGTTAAAATATGTGCAGAAGGGAAGGCATCAAGGGGTTGATGGTGATGGTTTTGCAGGAGTGAGGCTTACAAGTGGTGAATGCCTCTTGTGTGCTTTTTACACCCTTTGCAAATTGCCCTCAGTGAGCACGTTGGATTTAATAATCATGAAAGTGAAATCGTAGGAGAGAGCTTGCCTCTGCCGCAATGTGCAGCCTGATCTCCTCCTCCTCCTGCAGGGCCACCTTCCCACTTGGAGGCATCTCAGAGCCAGTCTTGTTCCACCATGTCTTCTGTGTGACCTTTCACAAGGCAGGTGCTCTGGCCTGGCCCTGGGCCAGCACATTAGAAGTAGGAGGGGGTTCACTCTAGCATGGCCCCTGGGGAAGGACCTTGCTTCTTTAGAGGAGCAGCCCACCCTCCGTCTGTATTATAGCCCATTGGCCAATTTGCATTTGGCCTTTTATCATGTGCTAGAGCTCTTGGTGAACTTCCAGGAGAGTCAGATAAACAGTGGGACCTTTACCACCACTCCTGCAAAACGATTACCATTTGAGAAGCAGCTTGTTGATGCTCTGTGTCCTTGCTGCTTAAGGAGTTTGAAAGTATTTTAGCACAGCCTTCAGGTAGGTTCATGGAGATTGCTCCAGATACTGAAAAACAGCATGCTTACCAGTTTCATTTTCTGTCCTGTGTCCCCAGATACACACACTAAACTTTTTGCTGGGGACGGTTCACATTTGCTGTGTCCTGGAAGATCAGGTTGTGCTGCAGAACTTGGGGACAGATCCAATCTCTGCTTGCCCGTCCTCGCCCGCTTTTCACAGGGGCCAGGGTGTTCTCAGTTGTTGATTGAATGGCTGGGAGGCCCCAGTGCAGAAAGCTTACACATTAAGGAAACGATGCTTTAAAGGAAGACGTGGTTATGTGCTTACCCCCAAAGTTTTAAAAAAATTATTCCATTTACCTGAAATTTTCCATAAACATAGAAAATGGGGCATATCTAGTTTTAATTTCCCTGTGATCTTTCCTTCATAGGGAACGGGCTACCCTTTGATAGAACACCTTTTGTCTTTTCTTAGGGCTGGGCAACCTTCATTCTTCAGAGCCCCTCAATCTGTCTGTCAAGGGTGGGGCTCCAGTAACACCTTCCCCATCGTGACAATAAAATGTATCTCTACGTGTTGCCCACTGTCCAAAGGGTTGGGGATACAGTCATCTAGTTGAGAACTCTTGCTCAGATAATGTGTAATAAATGCTTGCTGAAGAGCCAGGCAGAGTGTTGGAGGTTTTCCCCATCTCACCAAGCATTGCTGATGGCCACAAGAATGATATGGTGGTGATCTGGCCCCAGGACACTCTTCCTGACACACCACTGGCTTTAGGCCTGGGAGCTCTTATCTTTCCTGGAACGTTGTGAACAGAGTCCGAGCTCTTTGTCCTCAGGAGCAGACACACCTTTGAGATAAACCACTTTAATTACAGAACCAGCACATCCTCATGTGTGTAGAACATTTTTTTCCGGATGATATTTTCCGTGCAGACTTCCTTTTGGTAGGAAACAGCAGCTTGACCTTCGCTGGCAGCCTGGTTTTGGACTAAGAACATAGGCCTGGCTCTCTGATCTTTGACTCCTTCCCCGTTTCTCTCCAGAAAGGACCTAAGTGTGAAATACCCTGAAGACCTTCCCATTACCCTTCCCAACCTGCTGCGGTTCATCCTGCATCACTCAGACCCAGCCTCCGCCCCCCAGAACCTGGCTGGTTCTCCCGCCGCAGAGTGTCTTCAGAGCGAGGCAGTCCTGCAGCAGGGGCACATCGCCCACCTGGAGAGAGAGATCTGGAAGCTGCGGGCGGAGATTGGCGCCCTGCAGCGGGCGCAGGTGCAGGTGGAGGCCCGGCTCGCCAGTGCACGCAGGGACGAGCACCGGCTGCTCCGGCAGCAGCATGCGCTGGAGCGGCAGCATGACCTGCTGCGGCTGCACAGCGAGCAGCTGCAGGCCCTGTACGAGCATAAGACCCGGGAGCTTGACGAGGTGGCCCGCAAGCTCCAGGAGCTGGCTGATGCCTCAGAAACCCTCCTCACTGAGAACACGTGGCTCAAGATCCTGGTGGCCACCATGGAGCGGAAGCTGGAGGGCAGGGACGGGACGGACGACCATGTGCCCCCGAGCAAGGCGCGCTCAGAGCACCCGGAGCCCCCAGGTGCCCCCCGGCTGCCCGCCAGCACGCCCCTGCCTGCAACGTCAGCTCCACGCTGGCCTCCGAGGGGAGTCCCGAGAATCGGACAGACTGACTTTGGAAAATGATATGAAGAAATCAAAGGAGAAAACTGTACATTGGGAATATATTTATGCAAATTTTATTGAAATTTATTGTAAATAAAGATTTTCTCAGTGGTCTAGAAAATCAACTTGAATGTCATTCAGCTTTTATTGATCAGGGGTGACATCCCCTCCACTTATTGCACAAACTTGGTAGCTTTGAGAAAAAAACAGTAGCACAGTCCATGTGAAGATTCGTCAGGATAGTCAGTCCCTGTTTCAGTGGCTCAGTGTCAGAGTTCCCTCCCCATCCCCCTCCTGTTGCCTCTGCCATGACATGCAGGATGAAAGGCTAACGTCCTGACTGACAAGTCAGGAAATTTGGACGCAACAGTTGGGCTATTCAGAAAGAATTCAATGAGAGGTCATAACTTAACTGAGCCATTGGAGTGCGTGGCTCTGGTGTCTCTGCTAAAAAAAGTAGCAATTGACAAAGAACAGTGAGAGCTATTGTGTGGTTGGTCACCAGTCCTGTGGGCCCTTCCACTTACCCCAGACACCCCACTAGTGCCCCACTGTGCCTCTAACCCGGCACTGACACCATGCTGATACGCCTGGTGCAAGAGGCATAGATGTCCACAGGTAAGGACCCCCCAAGAGTGAAACTAAGGAGAAAATGACACTTCATGTTCTCAAAACTGAAACTGCACGGGCATGGTGAGAAGCTTGGGGCAAGCCTGACAGTCAAGCGGTGGTCGTTTTCAGGGTCAGGCCCAGGGACTTGAAAATGCAAGTGCTTCGGTTACTTGGGGGAAGGACAGACAGCCTCAGCTGCTGACCACCGGCTGCAGAAAGTAGAGGTAGAAAGCCCGAAGCTCTGAAATGCGAGGGGAGTGGATCAGACACCCCCACACCTGCCCGTTTTACATCCTCTGTTAGAAAGCACACCTCCTTGACCTTCCAGTTGACCCCTTTAGAACCTCTGACAGCCCCCTCCAGCCACAATGTGTCCTGCCTCTGCTGGTGTACAGTCTCACACTTGGCCATCCCCGAGTGGGGACCAAAGGCAGCCTCTTACCTGCTCTAAAGCCCGGCCAGCTTCTAAGGATCCCTCAGTAGCCTCCTGTCCTGTCTCAATCCTGCTTTTGGCTCAAACTGTCTTTTAACTAGCTACCCCTCCTCTCCCCGCTAGCTATCATTTAAAGCTGGACCCTTAATTGAGGGGTACACTGCTAAGAGAGGTGTTCCCTAAGCGGGATCCCTCCTACGGGTTCTAGAAAGTTGGATTAGTTCAACACACTTTTTTAGGGGAGATCTGGATGAGGCCAGAGGAGCTGCCTTCAGCGTGCCCAGGAGGCCAGAGCTCTGGCGGGGAGCTCTGATGGGGTGGGGGCAGCCTGGGGTTAGCCAGGCGCTCCCCGCCTCTGCTGTGGCAGGAGGCTCAAGTGCTGGGGGCCAGCGCTCCGAAGCTCTGCCAGGGCTAGCCTCCAGTTTATTCCCGAGGATGCACACACAAATCACCATCTAATCATCGTTTAGGACTGTTTACAGTGGTGTGATTAAAAACCCGAGTTCACTGAAGTCTACACAAGGGACACAGTGGAGGGGCGAGGGGTGGGGGGGTGTCGATGGCCATCCAGCTCATCTTTGCAAAAACCAAGTCCTGAACCTTAAGCCCCTTCTCCCCCTACCTGCCCACTGAAGTACAGGCTGCTCGGGGCTCCTGCTTCCTCAGGCACCCAAGAAACGACACTGGGCGCACTCAGAGCACGGTCAGGGGACCCTCCTTGTCGGTGGCCCTCTGAGGACAGTGAAATCGAGCAGGTGGCTGGGAATCTGAGCGGAAAGGAAGCAGATCTGTGAAAAGGGCAGGAGGGAAACGGGAAACTAAGCCCCGCCCCCCTCCAGTGCAGAAAACATTAAATACAACAACAAACTAAAACCGCCATTGTCTCCCCTTCCTGGGCCAGCTGGGTTTCTGATGCGGGTGAAGGCGGCAGCTCTGGTGTTTTCTAGCGAAGCAGCGCTCAGTAAAGCCGGGTGGGGGGCGGGGCGCCCAGCATGCTCAAGACCACGGGGGCCAGAAACTGCTCTGCCACTGGGACGCCTGGCAGCCTTGGGACTCGTGCCCTGACTCGTCCTTCACTGGCTCCCAAGCAGCCGCAGCAGCTTCCTTGCAATCGCTCCACCAGCAACAGGGAACAGCCATTTAACGACCTCATCTACCAGGAGCTAGCGGGGCGGGGCACAGGGGTGAATCGCGCCCCTGCTCTCACTCATCGCTCACAAAGCAAACCACCAAGGCACCCCGAAGGGTCTGCTACGAGGCTTAAAACCGACATGTCACGTCCTCTACAAACACACACGTGTATCAAAGGCCCCTGCCAAGTGCCATGTGGGCCTTACACGTCTAAAACCACCCTTCCCCACTGCCTTGACTCAGCTCAGCCTTAGTTCGGACAGTCCCATGTGCTCTACACACGATATTTTAAAAAATCAGCAAAAGAGGCTTAAGCACGTGCTTCCAGGGCCTATTTACAGTTCACAGGCTTGTGAGTTCACGCGTTACAGTAGTAGTAGCTCCATCAAAAACAGGCTCAGCTAAACATTCAAGTAACAAAAGCGCTGCGGGGCCGAGAGCCCCAGCTAGGTCAGGTCTGCCCACTGCCTGCAATGGGCAGTCCCATCAGGACGCCGAGGGGTTGCCCAGGGCCAGCGAGCCCTAGATTGGGACCACTGGGACCCCAGGAGTCAGTGCATGCGATGATGAAGCCTGGCGAGGCCATGCCAGCAAGTGTCAACCCTTCCTCTTAGGCGGAGGCATGTCTGTGGTTTTGCGCCTCCTGCGCCTCTCCCGGCTGGCTATAAACGGGCCCAGGAGCCTCCGCATCCCGGCTCAGCCGTGGACTTCAGGGCCATTGGGGGTCAGCTTGGCCTTCCTCTCCACGCACGGTCCCTTGGCCGAGTACTGCACCAGCAGGAAGGGCTCCTTGGTCTCGCCATCCCCTACGATGCTCTCTTCATCCTCCGACTGGCTGATGCGTGGAGTCGCAGGTAGCACCAGCAGCCCAAGATCAAGGCCCCCAGGGCGGCGATGGCAATGAGGATGACGATGACCGTGACCACTCCCGTGGTGGGGCTGTGGTCCATAATAGACATGGTCAGCGCTTGTAGGGGCAGGGGCTTGCTCCGCAGGAAGGTCTCGCGTGGGGACAGCTCAGCAAGGCTGGATCTGAAAGCCCTGAAAGACAAAGCAAGACGATGGGACACTTGCTGGGGACCCTGGCTGCTCACACACTCTCGCTGGGTCTTCCACCAGGTCTATTTTTAATCAGTTCATAAGCCTGACCAGGCCTGCCCTCATCCTAGTGAAAAACAGGCTGGGTGGCGTTTGCTGGTTTTTTTGGCTCATGATGCCACCAGCGTTCTTTGCTCACCCCAGCTGCTTCCATTTAATACCTTCAGTGCCTCTGCTACCAGCCAGCCAGTCACCCGCACTCAGGCGGGGAACCTGAGAGGCAGAGGCAGGAGAGGCAGCACCGGAGACCTGTGACCCCACCATGGCGGAGGCTGAAAGAATGTCTGTTCCAGGTGAATGGATGTTCTAGAAACCCAGCACCACTGGGTGTTTTAGTAAGTGCTCACAGATGAAAGGAGCCGGTGCTTCGAGACAGCCAGCGACAAGGGATTCAAAAGCAGGGAAATGACATCAGCCCCGACTGGGGAAGTATACAGCTCAGGAGCCTTCCGGTACACCTGTGAGAGGGTGCAGTCAGTGACAGCCTTTGCTCCCAGAGAAGCTGTAGCTGCCCTGGCTCGGGAACTTTGAGGGGGGCACAGGGGAAGCGGAACAGACCGGCCTCTGCCCTCACTGGGCTCAGCGTCTAGTGCAGGAGCCAGACTACAGACAAGTCAATATGCCATACACCTGTTGCTACAAATGCAGGAAAGTCACACTGGGAACACAGGGGACCAGGTGCCACCAGGGTAAACCGGGCGAGGCAGATGACAGACACCTGGGAGGTGATGCTAGGACATGCGGGAAGGTCAGCCCTTGGAGAGAAGATTCCTGGCAGTGGAACACCATCTGCTAAGGTTCTGAAGGCAGGAGGGTCCGCTAGCAAGCGTGAGGAGCTGAGAGGGTTTGATCCTTGGTCTGGGAAGATTCCACATGCAGCCAGTGGAGATCAGCTGGTTTGGGTGAGGTAGAGCAGGGGCAGGCAGGGACAGCCCCCTGAGGTTGGAGGTGGTGGCTCCCCTGGGTCCCAGATGGAGCCCTTTTTAACGTCTCCTCCATGACCACACATGGAGCAAATAATAGTAACAGCCAGGTGGTCGTGAGGGTGCAGGAGAGCCCAAGGCGCCCTGGGCACAGGGCCGGTGCTCAGCTGTCTGAAGCTGCTATTTTTGGAGAAGACTGACATCAGTGCAGGTGGACAGCGCTGGAAGGGGAAGGTGTCCCTTCCAAACAGGATGGAGTGCCGTCCTTGAGCAATGACAGCCTTAATTAGCAATGATTCTCCTCCACACTAAGGAGTTCCCCCCATCCCTACCCCAGGACCACGTTCTGGGCAGCAAAGTCAATGTCCCTGAGTCTGTCCAGGGACCAGGCTTGAGAAAATTCCTGCCCTGCTCCCACCGCCACAATGGCAGAGGGGTCTGGGGCTGGAGGGGGCGACACACCTGGAGTCTGTGCCCTTCTTACCACCTCCAGGGCCAGGCTGCTGTCATCACTCTCAATGGGCTCCCTGGTCCACCTGGACCACTGCAGCCAGTGCCCCGTCATGCAGTAGAAAGGCCCCAGGTCCTTACAGTGATCTTCGTAATCCGACATGAAGCAGCCCCAGCCCCTGCTCATCTCCCACTGACCCCACCTCCCTTCACTCCAGGCCTTTGCCCAAATGCTCTGCTCCCCTAACCTTGGCTCAGTGGTTCTTAAGTGGGGACAGTCGTGCCCCCCAGGGGATATGTGGCAATGTCTGGAGACATTTTTGGTTATAACTGGTGCGGGGTAGTGGGGGTTGCTACTGGTACCAACTAGATAGAGACCAGGTGTGCTGCTAAACCTCCCCCACTGCTGGGGATGGTCCCCAGACAAAGGTCCCAAACAAACATCATGTGGAGGCTGAGAACCCTGCCCTGGTTAGTTCCAGCCCAGGCAGGGAGCCTTCCTGACCCCTCAATCCAGGAAGCCCCCTTGGTCCTGCGCCTTGCACTCCCTCCCTCCCTCCCTTCAGGGCACCCATCTCAGTTTGCCACCCTGGCTTCAGTGTCAGCACCTGGCTGGCATACTTGCTACAGGGGTGGCCCCCCACACTTCTGTGCTGCCCAGGGCATGTCCTCCTGGCTTCTCCTCTGCCACCATCAGGGCTGCCATCAGCTTCCACAACCCTGCTCAGCCCGTTCTCTTCTCGGGCCTCCAAGTAGGACAGGTGAGCCCTCCTCCCACCCTACTCCCACTACAGCCTGCTGGCAGCACCGGGTAAACCCGTCCCAACCCCCATGCTCTCTTCCCACTTGGGAGCACACTGGGTGCCAGTCCCTCTCCACCCTGCCCTCTCCACTCGCTCTCCTGGGTGTCTAGCGCCTGCTGGGGTGCCTGCCCCCACCGTGGGTTCTTGAACAGGAAGGGAAGTCAGTATCAATTCGGAAGAGGAAGTGTGTGTATTTGGGGACTAGGGGGTAGGGAGTGGGTTCGGGGACAGGAAGTCAGAAATCAAACAATGGCAGCAAAAGCTGAGGACGGGGACTCTGGAGGCCAAACCAGCTGGGGAGCCCAGGAAGTGCCCCCAGAGTCCTGGGGGAGAACCAGAGAGGCAGCCTCAGCTCCAAGGGACCCTCTGAGAGGGGCGGTGACCTCTAAACCCTGTCTGCTGCCCCTCCCCATGCCCGGGGCACCCCAGGCCAGGAGGAGGGGGCAGAGCCAAGTCTGGGTGTCTCCCTCGAGGGAGCACAGAGCCAGGTGACAAGGCCACAGTCACACCTGGCTGGAGTTCCCTCCCCCACCTCCAAATGTGTGTGTTTATTACTTCATTCCCTCCGCAAGTACTTCCTGAGAACCCATCTTTTACAAAATCTGGTCGCGTCATCTCCTGCTCAGAGCCCTCCCCGGTACCGGCAGAGAATCTGAATTCCCCTGCCTCCCCGGCTTCTTCACACCCTCCTGCCTCCGCCTATCTCCCCAAGGCCTCAGCACTTTCTGTTCCTTCTGCCTGCGGTGTTCTTCCCTGCACATCCCATGACTGGTTGTTTCCCATCAGAGGGAACTTTCTCAGAAGATGCCTCTTGGGGGGGCGGTCTCCCCAGACCCCCCAGGCTCCAGATGCCCCCCC
>SJXQ01008072.1:0-20656 GCA_006408695.1 Aepyceros melampus | reverse complement strand
TTCCAGCGCGCGCCCCAACCCCAGCCGGGGCCGCCCCTTCCCCTTCTGCAGGGCCCCACCGGGCCCGAGCACCCGGCACCCGCCCCCTCCCCGGCCCTTCCCGGCTCCGCTCACCATGGCGCCGTCCGCAGCCTGGCCCGATCGCCCCGCAACAGCCCCGGGGGCCCGGCTCCGCCCGCCCGCCAGCCCGGTCCGGCCGCCGCGCACCGTCCGGACGCAGGAGCCCCGCTCTGCGGCGGGCGGGGCGTCTCCGGCTCCGCCCCCATCAGGGGCGGGGTCCTCCCTGAGTACCCAATGGAAGCCCGCGCCTGGACGACTGGGCGGGGCGGGCCGGGGCGGGGTCACGTGGCGCGAGGCGGGCCGCCCAGGCGGGGCGGGGGCTGCGCGCAGCTGGCAGGACTGGGGGCGGGGGGCGGGCTCGGCCTCGGCGAACGGCGATTGGGCGCGGGTGGGTGCGGGGCCCCCGTGCCCGGAACCCCCGCCTCCAGCCCCCAGAGGCTTCCCTTACTCCCGCCAGCAAACAGAGGGGAGAACTGAGGCGCAGAGCAGGTAAGAGTATGGCAAGCTGCCCCGGCAGGACAAAAGACAGGCAGGACCCCTGAGTTGCATGTCCTGCCTCCGGGCGGGAGCGGGCCAGTCACTCGTTTATTAATTAGTTCATTACTGCATCATCATCCATTGATTCGGCGTTTGTGGAGCGCTAACCATGTACGCTGGGTGTATCAGCGGTGGCCGGAACAACCACGAACACAAGCAAGGACCCTGACCTCAACAGAGCTCTCATTCTGCTGCGGGCTGAGACAGGATTTGCAGCCTTTTTGGCCTCTTTTAATCTTGGTTATTGACCGTAATAGCCCCCGCGATTAGGCCTCACCCAGCGCTAGGCCCTGTGCTCTCCTCTCAACACACTTCATGGAGACAACTGGGAAAGGAAGAGCTGCTCGTTTTGCAGTTGATGTTCCAGAGAACTGAAGTACCACAGCCCACATATAATAAAGACAGGATTGCAGGCCAGGCCTGTTTGCCCTGGGAATGAGTGCCAGTCAGTCCACTTGTCCACCCAGGAAAGCAGTCAAGGAAGAGGACACTCCGTCCCCTTGTGGCCAGCTGGCTATAAGAGGGGCAAGAGTGGGTCCTTCAAGGCCTCTGTGGCCCAAGTTCCCGGACCACCGCCTCTTGCTTGTAAGGTAGGAGAGGGCAAGTGGAGCACCTCATCCTGAGAACTGGTCATCTTGTCTGGAAATGTCTTCTCCAGTCTCAAGCAGAGTCCTTGGAACTTGCCTGGTGGTCCAGAGGTTAAGAATCCACCTGCCAACGCAGGGGACAGTTCAATCCTGGTCTCAGAAGATTCCACATGCTGTGGGCCAATTAAGCCCCCTCACCCCAAGTACTGAGCCCATGGGTTGCAATTGCTGAGCCTGTGCGCCCTCAAGCCTATGTTCCACAGCAAGAGAAGCCACCGCTTGAGAAGCCCAAGCGCAACTAGAGAATCACCCCCACTCCTTGCAACTAGAGAAAACCCTTGGGCAGGAACAATGACCCAGCATAGACAAAAATAAATTGAAAAAAAGCAGAGCCCTCTGGGAGAAGATGGAGGGCCCCACTCTCAAGGCCATAGTCACCACGCTCTTTCTGCTCCATCCACTCAGGGTTGGTGTCTTCCTGCTTCAAATGCACCATGCTGTTTCCCATCTCTGGGCCTTTGCCTGTGCTGTTTCCTTCAGCTGAAACGTTCTTCCACACCATCTTTCAGAGGGCCCTCCCTGATTTCCACCCAGTGCTGTATATTATGTTCTAGCCTATGCACTGCAAAGTTGTACATTTACAAGCGTATATCATATGTGCTTGTCTGAAGGAGAGAATGAATGGGCAGACTGCAGACCTCCGGCTCTGGCCCCATTGCACCCTAGCCAAGAGGCTAGGCCCAGGAGGTGAGCTGGAGGTTAAGTGAGAGTAGACAAAGAGGCAGAGGGGCATTCAGCTCCAGGCCAGCTCCCCAGAGGCCAGAGCCAGACAGCTCCTACTCCTGAGCTGGCCCAGCACCACCCTCAAAGGCTCCTGCCTGGTCAGCCACACCTGGGAGCCCCGGGTGAAAGGAAGCAAGTTCTTCCCACAGAGTCAGTTTCAGCGGCCTCTGTGGTCCCAGCCTCAAGTGGCCAAAGACCTCATTAGTGGTGAGCGGGTGGAGGGGCAGGCCCAGAGCCCCAGAGCCAGGGTTGGCAAAAGGTGACAAGGGACTCAGGGACACTTTGGGGGAAAAGATTCTAGGAGGAAAATATAGTGATGGGGGGATATAGCATAGCATGGATGATGAGCACCAAACTGGGTACAGTGCCGCCTTTCCTGCTGGGTAGCTTTAGAAAAGCAGCCTGACCTCTCTGACCCTCTGTTTCATTGCCTGAAAAAAAGGCAATTGTGAGGGAGTTGACGGGGCAGTTGTGAGCACCACAAGGGTTTAGTATATACTGAGGAAACAATTCCATTCACTCTTTTTTTTTTATTTAAATACTTTTTTTTTTTTTCGGCCATGCCACACAGCATGTGGGGTCTTAGTTCCCCAACCAGGGATCAAACTTGTGCCCCTTGCATTGGAAGCATGGAGTCTTAACCACTGAACTGCCAGGGAAGTCCTTCATTCACTCTTAACATTAATAGTGGGGTTGGATCAGTGTGAGAGTGAACCTGGGCTTCCTCATTTAGATCTTGGGCAAATCACTGCATTTCTGTGAGCCTCAGGCTCTTGGTCTTCACAGGGACAACCCACCTCTGGGGTGCTGAAAGGTTGGGGGCTGGGAATAGCCCAGCTATCTGTCTTGCCCAGAGTGAGTTGCTTCAATAATAACAATAACAACGAATAAATAATAAGAGCAGCAAACTGTGTTCTAAGCACTACTACATACACATGAACCCATTTTAATCCCCATTTTACAGATGGGACAACTGAGGCACAGAGCAGCACATGTGCACAGAAATTATCTGCGGCGGGGGGCTCTTGTTAAGTTGTAGATTCTGACTCAGTAGGTTGGGGCCCAAGGTTCTGCATTTCTCACAAGCCCCCGGGTGGTAGTGATGGTTTGGGTACCACCGCTTTGAGCCGCAAGGGGCTAGTGCATTTGCTAAAGGTCACAGGTGGTGCTTACCAAGCCTTGATTCAAGCCCTCCCAGTAGACTGCCAAGTCCTGAACTTAACCGCCACCCTAACTGTCTCCCCAACCCTAGCTTTCTCCCCTACAAAGAGACAGGAAGTATAGCTCCCCTCCCCAAGCCCATTTCCTCTCTCCGGGAAGGGGTGGGTGCTAATACCTCCCTCAGTTGGTGACATCTGGTCCGTAGAACCTCCCTGCCCCCAGCATCCCAGGGGTCCTCCTGACGATGACAGGGAGGTTTTTAGATGCTCATTAGCCAGGAAGATAATTAAGGGCGAGGGCTGAGCTTGCCTTGGCTCCCTGGAGCTTGCTGGGGCCCAGCTGGGCCTGCCCTGTGCCAGCCTGGCCCTGTGCCCGCTTCCCTTGGGGCACAGGAGGGGCTGGGACAAGGGAGGGGCTTGCCAGGGAATAGAGAGGCCTCAGCCAGCCTCTGGGGAGACTCCAATGGGGCCTCTTAGGGTTCCAGGCCTAAACATGAAGAGAACTGCTGGGCCAGAGGGCAGTTCTGCAAAGGGTGAGAGGTGAGTTCTGCAGGGCGAGGTTAGGTGGGACACAGACGGTGTCGCCTAACATTGAGTCACCCAGCAACCTGGGTCAAGGAGAGAAATCAGCCCTTGCTGGTCGGTGGGTATAACATCTCTCTGGCCTCTCTCTAGCTCTGGCTCAGCCACCTTATAACCTTATAACCTCAGGCTGACAGTCTTGGGCAACACACACTCCCGTCTCGAATTGAACAACGTGTTGTTTTTCTGCAGTTTATGTTACTGTCTATTTTTGGCCCAGATATTGCTTTTCGGTTTATGATAGTGACATACCCATTCCTTTTTATGTATTTATTTATGTTGGCTGTGCTGCAAAGCTGATGGGATCTTAGGTTCCCAGCCAGGGACTAAAACCCACACCATAACAGTGAAAGAGCCATGTCCTAACCACTGGACCCACCGGGGAACTTCCCCCATTCCTTTTACTTTTTTAAACTACTTTTTAAAATTTGCTCTTTATTTTTATTTTTGGCTGTGCTTGGTCTTCGCTGAGGTATATGGACTCCCTCCAGTTGCAGCACGGAGCGAGGGGCACTGCCTATTGTGGTGCACGGGTCTCTCACTATGACAGCCTCCCCTGCTGCAGAGCACAAGCTTTAGGGCACGCAAGCTTCAGTAGCTGCAGTGCACAGGCCCAGCTGCCCCGTGCTGTGTGGGATCTTCCCAGACCAGGGACCGAACCCACATCCCCTCCATTGTCAGGTGGACATCCAACCACTGGACCACCAGCGAATCCCTTCCCCAGCCTCCTCCATTCCTTTTTAAATCAGTCTCTTCAGAGAGGAAAAAAAAAAAGAAGTGGGTGAATTTAAAGCAAAGTGTGATAGAAATAACTAGAGATGGTTAGGGGGGCTAGCAGTGGTGAAGATGGGGGCAGGAGGAAGGCTGAAGTGGAGCACGCGCCAGAGGCGAACCCCACAGTGGCTCGGAGCCCGGTGCCCTTATTTCAGTGCCAGACAAGAGCCCCCGGCCGGGGCAGAGGCATCCCATGGGCTCCTGCGTCCAGCTGGCTTGTCATGGGCTGAGAGGAACCTGGGTTGGTTCTGGTTTTCATTTCTGGGGTCTGTTATCAGCGTGATGAGGGGCAGTCTTGGGGAGTGGGGAGGGCATGATGGCCCCCAGGTTGCTCCCCACCTGAAGCCTGTCCTGTATTTCCACGTGTGGTACCCACCCTCCCAAACACACACACGCACCTGAGTACCGGAGCCCCTTAACTGCCCATTCACCAAATCCTTTGTTTATTTACTCCGTTTTTTTCATTGATTTAGCCCATCTTTATGTAGTACCTCCTCTGTGCCAAGCACTGTGCTCCCTCCTGGGGAGACAGGCATGAATCACATGGGAACCTCATTCCTCACGGCGTTCACAGCGTCTCCGAGGGAAGACAGATGATAAATGCAGAAATGAGTATTCTGCAGGGCTTGTCAGACCGTGTATGTGCTGGGGAAAAAGGGAAAGACAGTAAGAGGAGAAGTGTGGGGACTGGGAGGGGGCCGGGAGGAAGGGGCACTCTGTCACAGACGTAGAAGAAGGCAGTGGTGCAGGAATCCCTTTTAAGTAATTTTTGTTATTGTTGATTTTAAGTAATTTTATTAGCAAACTTCAGAGAATGGTGGACTAATCATAACCCAGATCATGGTATATTCTCTTTGGTCCCTGCATGACCTGATTTTCTTTAAAATTTCCACAGTTCTTTTGATCACGTGATTCACACCATGTAACCCATTAATCAAAAGCTAGGACCCTAACAGTGGCCAATGTCCAGCCTCAAGGTTTCCCCATCCCGTCCCCCTTGTCATCCCCATCGCCCTGGGTCCTGTCTTCATTGCTCCCTGGCTTCTCTCTTGTGTGGTCTTATCCTCCAAGTCTATTTTTATGTTGTTGTTGTTGTTCAGTTGCTAAGTCATCTCTGACTCTTTGGGACCCCCATGGACTGTAGCGTGCCAGGCTCCTATCTCCTGGAGTTTGCTCAGATTCACGTCCATTGAGTCACTGATGCTATCTCACCATCTCATCCTCCGCCGCCCCCCATCTCCTTTTATGTGTGTTTTTTTTTAATGTTAGCTTCTTCTTACTAACTTTATTGAAAGGGTGTATTACCTTCCCAGGGCTGCTGGAAGAAATTCCCACAAACTAGATGGCTTAATACAGTAGAAATTTATTCTCTCACAGCTCTGGAAGCTAGAAGTTCTAGATCAAGGTGCTGGCAGAGCCACGTCCCCTTTGAAGGCTCTAGGGAAGGACGTGTTCCATGCTTCTCTCCTGGCTTCTGGTGGTTGCCAGCAATCCTCAGCAATCCCAGGCTTGTAGCTGCATCACCCTAATCCCTGCCTCTGTCTTCACATGCCTGCTCCTCTGTGTGTCATCACCTCTCCCGTTTCTCCCTCACTTTATTGAGGAATAATTGGCAAATATAATTGTATAAAGTGCACAGTGTGAAACTTCAGATATTAATGCACACACATTGTGGAATGATTACCCAGATCAAGATAATGAACATGTTCATCACCTCACATGGTTAACTCTGTGTGTGTGTATGCACCTACGTACACAGGGTGAGAATGTTTAATACCTACTCTGAAACCTTCATGGAGAAGGCAGTGGCACCCCACTCCAGTACTCTTGCCTGGAAAATCCCATGGACAGAGGAGCCTGGTAGGCTGCAGTCCCTGGGGTCGCGAAGAGTCGGATACAACAGTGAGCGACTTCACTTTGACTTTTCACTTTCATGCATTGGAGAAGGAAATGGCAACTCATTCCAGTATTCTTGCCTAGAGAATCCCAGGGATGAGGGAGCCTGGTGGGCTGCCGTCTATGGGGTCGCACAGAGTCGGACACGACTGAAGTGACTTACCAGCAGCAATGTTCATCACCTCACATGGTTAACTCTGTGTGTGTGTATGCACCTACGTACACAGGGTGAGAATGTTTAATACCTACTCTGAAACCTTCATGGAGAAGGCAGTGGCACCCCACTCCAGTACTCTTGCCTGGAAAATCCCATGGACAGAGGAGCCTGGTAGGCTGCAGTCCCTGGGGTCGCGAAGAGTCGGATACAACAGTGAGCGACTTCACTTTGACTTTTCACTTTCATGCATTGGAGAAGGAAATGGCAACTCATTCCAGTATTCTTGCCTAGAGAATCCCAGGGATGAGGGAGCCTGGTGGGCTGCCGTCTATGGGGTCGCACAGAGTCGGACACGACTGAAGTGACTTACCAGCAGCAGCTGCAACTTTCAAGTATACGGTAACGAATAGTCAGCACGCTGTACATTAGACCCTCAGAACTTATTCTTGTAACTGAAAGTTTGTACCCTTTGACCTTTTTATCTCCTTGTTTCTTCCTCCCCCACAGCCCCTGGCAACGACTGTTCTATTTTCCGTTTCTGTGAAATTGGCTTGCTTTCCTTCCCTTTCTTTGTTTCTCGGTCTCTTTCCCACTTCCTTTCTTCTCCACATGTAAGTGATAACCATATGGTATTTGTTTTTGTCTGGCTTATTTCACTTAACATATGGTGGAATAACATTATATTGTGTGTGTATATGTATATGCATGCGTGCTCAGCCACTCGGTCATGTCTGATTCTTTGCAGCTAGTCCACCAGGTCCTCTGTCCACAGGATTTTCCAGGCAAGAATACTGGAGTGGGTTGCCATTTCCTCCTCCAATGTGTGTGTGTGTGTGTATATCTATATATATTTTGTTACATATATGACATATTACATATATGTGTGTGTACGTATATATGCCACATTTTCCTTAGCCATTCATTCACTGAAGGACATTTAGTTTTTTTTTTTCTGTGTCTTGGCTATCATGAGGAATGCTGCAATAAACATGGGAGTTCAGATATCTCTTCAAGACACCGATTTCCTTTCATTTGGATATATACCCAGGAGTGATTGCTGGATCACATGACCGTTCTATTTTTCATTTTTTGAGGACTCTCCATACTGATTGCCATAGTAGCCGCCCAATTTGCATTCCCACCAGTGTGCACAAAAGTTCCCTTTTGTGTGAAGTGGTATTGTGATTTCAATTTGCTTTTCCCCAATAATTAGTGATGTTGATCACCTTTTCATGTGCTTATTGGCCATCTGAATGTTTTCTTTGGAAAAATGTTTATTTGGGTCCTTTGCCCATTTTAAAAAATAGCAGATTCTTTTTTGCTATTGAGTTCTTTGTATATTTTGGACATTAACTGCTTGTCAGACGTATGGTTTGCAAACATTTTCTCCCATTCTGTAGGCTGCCTTTTCATTTTGTTGATTGTTTGCTTTACACAAGCTCTTTACTTTGATGTAATCCCACTTGATTATTTTAGTTTTTACTGCCCGTGCTTTTGGTGTCTTATCCATGAAATCATTGCCAAGTCCAGTATCAAAGGGCTTTTTCCTGATATTTTCTTCTAGTAGTTTTATGGTTTCAGGTCTTACATTTAAGTCTTTGATCCATTTTGAGTTTGTGAGTAGTCTAAGACAGGGATTCAGTTTCATATGTGAATATCCAGTTTCCCCAGCATCATTTATTGAAGAGACTGTCCTTTCTCCATTGCGTGTTCTTGTCGCCTTGTCAAAAATCAGTTGACTGTATTTGTGTAGGTTGAACATCTGGGCTCTCTATTATTTTTCACTGGTCTCGGTGCCTTTTTTACGCCAGTATCTTTTTTATCAAATTTATTAATTTGACTGCGCAGGCTCTCAGTTGCAGCACTCAGAATGTTCAGTCTTTGTTGAGGCATGTGGGATCTAGTTCCCTGACCAGGGATAGAACCGGGGCACCCTGCTTTGGGAGTGTGGAGTTTAAGCCATTAAACCACCAGGGAAGTCCCTGTGCCAGTATGTTTTATTAAAGCTCTGTAATATAGCTTGAAATCAGGAAGTGTGATTCCTCAAGGTTGAACGTCTGGGCTCTCTATTATTTTTCACTGGTCTCGGTGCCTTTTTTACGCCAGTATCTTTTTTATCAAATTTATTAATTTGACTGCGCAGGCTCTCAGTTGCAGCACTCAGAATGTTCAGTCTTTGTTGAGGCATGTGGGATCTAGTTCCCTGACCAGGGATAGAACCGGGGACCCTGCTTTGGGAGTGTGGAGTTTAAGCCATTAAACCACCAGGGAAGTCCCTGTGCCAGTATGTTTTATTAAAGCTCTGTAATATAGCTTGAAATCAGGAAGTGTGATTCCTCCAGCTTTGTTCTTTCCCAAGATTGCTTTCACTATTTGAAGTCTTTTGTGGTCCCATACAAATTTTAGGGTGCTTTTTTATTTCTGTGAAAAATACCATTGGAATTTTGATAGAAATGCATTGATTCTATAGATCACTTTGTATAGTATGCATATTTTCACAATATTAATTCTTCCAGTCCGAGAACACAAGAGAGCTTTCCATTTATTTGTGTCTTCAGTTTCTTTCATCAGTATCTTATGAGTTTTGGGGGTTTTTTTGGTTTTGTTTTATTTTTTGTCTTATAGTTGTCAGTGTACAGGTATTTCACCTCCTTGGTTAAATTTGTTCCTAAGGATTTTATTGTTTTTAATGCTATTGTGAACGTGATTACTTTCTTAATTTCACTTTCAGATGGTTCACTGTTAATGGATAGAAACACAAGTAATTTTTGTTTGCTGATTTATATATCCTGCAACATTACTGAATTCATTCGTTAGTTCTAATAGCTTTTTTAAAAAGTTTTTTTGGTCACATTGCATGGCATGTGGGATCTTAGTTCCCTGCCCAGGGATGGAATCCACTTCCTCTGCATTGGAAGCACAGAGTCTTAACCACTGGAACACCAGGGAAGTCCTTTAATAGCTTTTTGATGGAGTCTTTAGGATTTTATGTACATTAGATCATGTCATCTGCAAATAGATAATTTTACTTTTTCCTTTCCATCTTGGATGCTTTTTACTTCTTTTGTTTGTCTAATTGTTACTGGGAGTTCTTCCCCTTCTTATAAGGATACCAGTCACTGCATTTAGAGCCTACTCTAACTTATATGTGGAGAAGGCAATGGCAACACACTCCAGTACTCTTGCCTGGAAACTCCCATGAACGGAGGAGCCTGGTAGGCTGCAGTCCATGGAGTCGTGAAGCGTCAGACACAACTGAATGACTTCACTTTCACTTTTCACTTTTATGCATTGGAGAAGGAAATGGCACCTCACTCCAGCGTTCTTGCCTGGAGAATCCCAGGGACAGGGGAGCCTGATGGGCTGTCATCTATGGGGTCACACAGAGTCGGACACAACTGAAGTGACTTAGCAGCAGCAGCAACTCATATGACCTGATCTAAACGTAAATAATACCACTTCCCTGGTGGTCCAGTGTTAAGAATCCACCTTCCATTGCGGGGGACACTGGTTCAGTTCCTGGTTGGGAAGATCCCATATGCCATGGGGCAGCTAAGGCTGCACGCCGTATCTACTGAGGCCGTGTGCCTGGAGCCCGTGCTCTGCAACAAGAGAAGCCACTGCAATGAGAAGCCTGCGCACCGCAACTAGAGAAAACCCATGTGCAGCAACGAAGACCCAGCACAGCCATAAATAAATTTAAAAATTTTTAAAAATAAACTTTAAGCACATCAGTAAAGACCCTACACAGGTTCAAATAAGGTTACATGTACGGATACCAGGGATTAAGACTTCAGTGTATCTCTCCAGGGACACAATTCAATTCATCCTCAAAGGGAAGCCAGATAACCAAAAAAAGTGTATCAAGATATGTGACTCTTATGAGACTTCATTTCTCATTTAATAGTCTACATATAGCTAAGACTGGCCCATACTGGGATTTGCTCATTTTAACTGTTTGTGTCATATTCTCCTAGGTCAGTGTATCATGGCTGGTTTCCTGTGGACAGCCTCTTGTATGGTGTAGGGGTATCTGCTAATTTACAGTGCTGTGTGAGCATTCTTTTTTTTTTTTAATATTTCTTTGGCTTTGTTGGGCTTAGTTGTGGCACATGGGCTGTTTGTTACAGTACACAGGCTTCTCTCTAATTGTGGCCTGTGGGCTCCAGAGTGCACAGGCTCAGCAGTTGAGGTGTTTGAGCTTGGTTGCCCTGCAGCATGTGGGATCTTAGTTCCCTGACCAAGGATCGAACCTTCGTCTCCTACTTTGGAAGGCAGATTCTTAACCACCGGACCACCAGGGAAATCCTTGGGCATTCTTATAAGTGGCTCTTGATTGTGCATGCAAGAGTTTCTCTGGAGTGTTTACCCGGAAATGGAATCACTGGGATTCTTGGATATATAAATAGTTAATTGTGAGAGATGACAGCAAGGTACTTTATGAAGTGGTTGCCCTAATTACACTTCTGCCAGCAACATGGTATGATGTTTCTACATCTCTCCAGCACTTGGTATGATTCGATTTAAAAATGTTTTCCAGCTGACTGTGAAATTGTTCCCAGTAGAGATCTTGATTTGCATTTCTTGACTGCTAATGATGCTGAACACCTTTGTTAATGCTAAGGTCTAAAATATATTCACCTATATTTCCTGCTAAGGATTCTGAAGCTTTGTTTTTGACATTTAAGTCTATAATCTATCATCTCTGCATCATTAAGTTCGAAAGAATTATTCCTCTCATTCCTGCTAAACATTTTTTAAGGTGGGTTTTTTGTTTGTTTTTGGTATTTAAGTCCTTGATCTGGAGTCGATTTTTGTGTAAGGAAGGATGGATTGTGTAAACTGAGGAGCTTTTGTAGGGTAATAAGTATAGGACAGTGGGGCAGGATGTTCCACTGGGACTCTTGAGTGTACTGGAAGTTGTTCACTGGATATTGAGTTCAAATTCTGCTCCTCTCGTGGACTGCTTTGCGATCTTCTACTTAATCTCTCTGATCCTTGGTTTCCTCATCTGTAAAATGAGAATTATAGCAAATACTGTCCTTGGGTGCCACAAGGAGTACATGAGACAAAGTATGTAGGAAAGCTTCCCACACTGTGAGTACACAACCTAACTAGCATTTATTGAGTACCTACTGTGTGCCAGATGAGGCCAAGCACTTTTCATGTGTTATTTATTCATTTAACCCCTGACAGCTCTGTGAAGCCGATGGTATCTTCCACACTTTGCAGATGAGGAAACCGAGTCTCAGATAGGATGAATGAGCCCCGCAAAGGCACAATGCTAGCGTGAGTCAGAGGACTTGAACCCTGGCAGTCGAGCCTGAGCCACTGTGCTCAGTTGTGTCCAGCTCTTTGCCACCCCATGGACTGGAGCCCACCAGCCTCCTCTGCCTGTGGGATTTTCCAGGTAAGGATACTGGAGTGGGTTGCCATGTCCTTCCCAGGGTATCTTCCAACCCAGGGATCAAACCCAGGACTTCTGCATTGGTAGGCGGATTCTTTACCACTGAGCCACGAGGAAGACCATCCAGCTGCATCACATTTCAAAGTCATTCCTTCCCTCCCTCATCACCCTCCAGAATCTAGTCTCTGGGCCTTGCTTCTCTAGGCAGAAGGGTCTAGAGGTGGAGATGGGGGAGTAATAGGCAGTGGGGTTCACCCCTGATTCTCCTGTGGCCCCTGCCTTTGACTCTGAGGCTGGAGAGGGGCTGGGGAGGGAGGGGGGAGTCTGAGCCTCTTGCGGGGAAGTCCATCCATCTTCCCCTCCCCGCGCCAGAGCCAGTTGACCATCACAGTGTAGATGAATCACCAGCCACAGAGTTCTCCCCAGTGTCATCCATTATTCATAGCCTCCATCCCAGGCACGGGGTAACTTTGGGGTCAGGCAGGAATTATTCCCGAGGCCCAGCTCTTAGGGGCTTTTATCCACAGCTGAGCCTGACCACAAGCAACCTCATTCTCTCAGTCTGAGGACTGGGGACTTTCAACCCAGAGGGGCTGGAGACTCCAGCACGAGCTAAAAGGCATGCAACCCGCTGGCCAACAGGGCACTTGGGGCTATGTTTGAGCCCAGCTCTGCCGCTTTCCAGTTACCTTCTTGGAGCCTCAATTTCCTTATGTGTAAAGTGAGAATAACTAGATTATTCTCATTAATAGATTTCGAAATTATCTACAGCTAGAGGCATGGGTACCAGAGTTGACCACCAGAGTTGCTGTTGTGACATTTACTCTTTCAATGATTGTCTCTCAGGCCTTTCTGGGGATGCAGAGATGGTGTGACCCTTTAAAGTTCACCTAGTAATTTTTAAAAATTTTTATTTAAATATTAGTTGATTTATAATGTGTTAATTCCTGCTGTACATTAAAGTGATTCAATGGTATCACTGATATCAAAGTGATTCAGCAAAGATATATATGCATATACATATGTATTCTTTTTCATATTCTTTTCCATTCTGGTTCATCATAGGATATTGAACATAGTAGTTCCATGCGCTATACAACAGGACCTTGTTGTTTATCCATTCTATATATAATAGTCGCATCTGCTAATCCCAAACTCCCAATCCTTCCCTCCCGAACCCACTTCCACCTTGGCAACCACAAGTTTGAGCCTCATATCTGTGAGTCTGTTCCTGTTTTGTAGATATGTTCATTTGTGTTGTATTTTAGATTCTAAATATAAGTGGTATAATATGTTTGTCTTTCTCTTTCTGACTTCCTTCACTTAGTATGATAATCTCTGGGTCGGTCCATGTTGCTGCAAATGACATTATTTCATTCTTTTTTACGGCTGAGTAGTATTCCAACATATATGTACACATACCCCATCATCTTTGTCTGTTTATCTGTTGATAGATGCTTAGGTTGCTTCCAGGTCCTGGCTATTGTGAATAGCACTGCTGTAAATGTTGGGGTACACACATCTTTTCAAATTAGAGTTTTGTCTGGATATGTACACAGGAGTGGGATTGCTGGATCATATGACAACTCTATTTTTAGTTTTTTTACCAACTAATTCTTATTTGCAGCCAGGGTTGAAGCCATTGTCTTCACCTTGGAATTCTTACGAGTGATCCCTCAGCAGATAAAGTTCAATGAAAAAATTTAAAAATTTGGGAGGAGGTGCCTATAATTCTATAATTTTCAACCTGTGGCTCCTCAGCGTCACCTGGCAGCTTGTTCAAAATGCATGTCTTTCCCTGCCCAAGCCTGCTAGGTCAGGAACTCTGAGGGTGGAGCCTAGTGAGTTGTCTTTCAACAGCTCCTCCAGGCAGGTTGGGTGCATGTTGTTGACACAAGTTGCCATGTCATGAGCTCCCACGTTGGAGGGCCGCTGTAACAGGGAAATGAGTGCTGCCAGTGTGTACTAAGGGAGCTTGGGAGCTGGTCCTTCCCCAATCATGCCTGCAGATGAGATCACAGCCCCACCGACGCTTAGATTGCAGTGAGAAAGGCTGAGCTGAAAGAATTCTTATTCAGATTCCTGCCCAACAAAAACTATGGGATGGTAAATATTTGTTGTGTTAAGCTGCTCTGTTTTGTGGAAATTCATTTTGCACAAATAGGTAACTAATGTGGTGAATATTGGCAAGAAGGAGAGAGTGGCTGGGTGGGGGGAATAGAAGGATATACTAGAGTAATCTAAAGCCTACGTGAAAGGGGTTTATGGGACTTCTCTGGTGGCTCAGCGGTTAAGAATCCACCTTCCAATGCAGGGGACATGGGTTTGATCCCTGGTTGGAGAACTACGATCCCACACACCAACTAAGCTGAAATGCCACAGCTTTTGAATTCACGTGCCACAACGAAGACCCAGTGGTGCAGCCAAAAAAAAAAAAAAATTAAAGGGTTAAGGACCTACTGTGTATCACAGTACTTTGGCCACCTCATGCAAAGAGTTGACTCATTTGAAAAGACCCTGATGCTGGGAGAGATTGGGGGCAGGAGGAGAAGGGGACGACCGAGGATGAAATGGCTGGATGGCATCACGAACTCAATGAACGTGAGTCTGAGTGAACTCTGGAAGTTGGTGATGGACAGGGAGGCCTGGCGTGCTGTAATTCATGGGGTCGCAAAGAGTCGGACACGACTGAGCAACTGAACTGAACTGTGTATCACAGGGACCTCTGCTCAATATTCTGTAATAACCTCAATACAAAAATAACTTCGAAAAGAATAGATACGTATATATGTACAACTCAATCACTTTGCTATACACCTGAAACCAATGCAACGCTGTTCCTCAACTATACAATATAAAACTAAAAACATTTTTTTAAGGATTTAAGAGACATGTAAGCTGATTTCAATGTGCAGACCTTGTCTGGATCCTGACTGAACATATTAACTGTCTTGTTGTCCGTTGATATTTGGGGAATGCAAACACCAAGGGAATCGTGGATGATATTAAGCTGTTATTGTTCATTTTATTAAGTGTGATAGTGGTTCTGTGCTTAGTTTTGAAAACGAGGCTATGTCTCTGAGAGAAACATGTTGAACTCGTTACAGATGAAGTGATATGAGGAATTGCTTTAAAATAATCAGGGTGGGGAGGGGGTAGATGTGAAAGAAAAGGAACTGATGGTTGTTGAGGGGAGGGGCAGTGCGTGGAGGTTCCCTTTACTCTTCTCTCTGTTTTTGTATGTGTTTGAAATTTTTCGCAGTAAAAAGTTTTTTAAAAAATGAAGTGAAATATTAAGCTGTTATTGTTCATTTTATTAAGTGTGATAGTGGTTCTGTGCTTAGTTTTGAAAACGAGGCTATGTCTCTGAGAGAAACATGTTGAACTCGTTACAGATGAAGTGATATGAGGAATTGCTTTAAAATAATCAGGGTGGGGAGGGGGTATATGTGAAAGAAAAGGAACTGATGGTTGTTGAGGGGAGGGGCAGTGCGTGGAGGTTCCCTTTACTCTTCTCTCTGTTTTTGTATGTGTTTGAAATTTTTCACAGTAAAAAGTTTTTTAAAAAATGAAGTGAATCCAATGTGCCCACTGTACAGTGGACAGAAGAAACCCCAGAGCAGGCAGGAAGATTGGAGGAAACTGAGGAGTGGGGAATCTTAGGTTTTTGACAATGGGGGTCTATCCCTGGGCCTGGCCTCCCCGCCTGGCACTTGTGTAGGAGACTCTGGGGTTTCCCTGAGCCTGGGGTGTGGAGAAGAGTCTCCCCCATCATCCGAGACTCCGCTTTCTGGCAGTTCGTAGCTGACACACTAAGCCATCTGAGTCTATACCTGTGAGAGACATCTTTTGCTTGTTTGTTTGTTTGGCCACCCTCTGCAGCTTATGGAATCTTAGTTCTCCAACCAAGGATTGAACTGGGGCCACTGCAGTGAAGGAGCAGAGTCCTAACCACTGGCCCACCACGAAGTTCCTGAGAGGCATCTCTCAAGTGTATAACGGTGACGATTTTTTCTCTTAATATATTAAGTCGTCACAAAGGGAGTGTTTGATGGTGTTTTATTCATTTATTTTTGTATTTTATTTTAGATCTCTTTTTTAAGAAGAAGATATTTGTTCATTGTAAACTCAAAGGGAATACAATGCAAAGACAGTACCCTTCCTCTTGTCTTCCAGTCACCTCCCAAAGACAACTATTTAATTTTTCAACAGACACATATTTTAAAAATTGACTTTTGGTCACACCCACAGCATGTGGGATCTAAGTGCCCCAATCAGGGATTGAACCCACACTGCCTACGTTGGAAGCACAGTCTAAACCACTGGACCACCAGGGAAGTCTCCTACTCAACAGATATATATTTATGGAGCACCTGCTGTATGCCAGAAAGGCACTGTGTCTGGAGGCACTAATGAGAGCTGCATGTGAAATTTAAAATTTTCCAAGAGTCTCATTTAAAAAGGTAAAATTAATTTTAATAATACATTTCTTTAACCCACTATATCCAAACCCATTATATGGAATCAATGCAAAAATTATTTATGAAATTTTAATGATCTTTTCACAGTGTATTAGTTTGCTCAGGCTGCAGTAACAAAATACCACAAATGGGGTGGCTTAATTTATTTTCTCATAGTTCTGGAGGCTGGAAGTCCAAGATCAAGGTGCTGGCAAGGTTGGTTTCTCCTGAGGCTTCTCTCCTTGGCTTGTGGATAGCCACCTCTGGGCCTCAGTTTCTTCATCTGTACCATGGGCTTGGTGAGATCTGATTGAAAGAGAGGCAGGTGTAAGAAAACAAGATTATTTCTGAGCAGAGCTGATGCCTCCCAGGGCTCCCTAGTTCCCAATGATCTGAAGAAAATCCTCCCACACTGCCTTGGGCTCCCGTCAAGCCCTGCCCTTGCTGCTCTGGCCCCAGGGAAAAGGGGTTGGAACCTGTGAGTGGGTCTCTGGCAGGTCCTGACCTGTCCTGGTAGGGAGACCGGGGGAGAGTGAGGCAGGAAGGCAGCTCTGGATCCTGAGCACCTCCATCTGCCCTTGTATCCTCTGCCCCTGCCTCCCTTTCTACACTGCAGCCATGCTCAGCCACCAAGGTTCCCTGACCCTCTCTGTCTGAGGGCCTTTGCACAGGCTGTTCCCACTACTCGGGTTTCCACCCACCTCTTTTCAGACTTCTACTCACTGTTTAAATCCTGAGAAGCTTTTCCTGAGGTCCTGCTCTGTGGCCGCTGCCCAGCCCGGGTCTCACCGTAGTGTGTGGTCCCCAACAGACTAAGCCCCCTGAGGTCTAGGATCAGATCTGTGCCAACTTGGTAGCCCAGCGACAGTGGATTCTCAGCAAATGGTTGTTGAGAACAAGTGCACGAAGGCACGAGCATGTCTCTGCTCCATCCAGACTTTGATGCTCCACGTGCGGTGCTAGGAGGGGCAGGTAAGAGAAGGTTCCCGCCCCCAGCGCTGCTCCGTCTAAGGGGAGGCAGACATGAAACAGATAATTACACAATCACTCTGAACAGTCCTGGGAGGCAAATACAGAGCCAATGAGAGTGAGTGGAGGGAGATGCCACCTTGACAGGGACCTGAGGTTTCCTGGAAGACATGATGTTTGAGGCTTGATCTGAAAGCTGAGCAAGAGTAATTAACCAAAAGACAGAGGCAGAAAGATCTTTCCAGGGAGAGGGGACCACAGGTGCAAAGGCCCTGTGGCCAAGAAACACCCAGAGGAGAGGATGTGAGAGGTGCCGTGGGCCGAGAGGTTGGGGTGGGGAGGTCAGGTCACATGGAGGGTGGCTGGACTTTATCCACAGAGCAGTGTGAGGACATGAAAGGATTTCATCATCCCTGGGAAGATGGAACCCAAATTAAATTGGAAAGAGCTAGCTGTGTCTGCCGCATGAAAAACAAATCAGAGGGGCCAGGAGGGCAGGAAGGAGGCCCCTGCAGTTCTTGAAGGACTTGGACTAAGGCGAGGATAGATAGATGTGGACAGGCATGGAGGACTTTTAGCAAAGAGCGAGTCTACAGGCCCAGCCATGGGGGCGGTCTGCAGAGAGAGCAAAGTCAGGATTCAGAAGGAGGCGTGGTGTCTTGCCCTAAGCAGGACCCGGCCAGCTGGGAGCAGCTTGTTCTCAGGAGGAGGGTCTGATGAGCCTCTGGGGCCCTGGCCACCAATCAGCCAAGAATCCCCTGGCCAGAGACATGGTCCTGGGGACACGAGGGATGCTAACCCTGTCTCTAGAGATGACACATTCCAGCAGACAAGTCTTCTACATCTTTTGGGCCCTGCCCTGCCCTGCCAGGGAGTTGCTGAGTGACCATCTCTGGGCCTTGCCTGCCCTCCTGCTGAGAGCCAGAGGCTCATCCACTTCCTTGGGGATCAAAGATTCCCAGTGGTCTCCTCCCAGGAAGCCCCCACCCAGGTTCAGCCAAACCCCACCCCTGGGAATGTTCATTAGAGAATTGGTCCCCAGCCTGTTTGGCACCAGGGACCAGTTTTGTGGAAGACAGTTTTTCCATAGTGGGGTGTGTGTGTGGTTTCTTGATGATTTGAGAGCATGACATTTATTGTGCCCTTTATTTCCTTTATTATTAGAGCAGCTCCACCTCAGATCATCAGGCATTGGATCCCAGAGGTTGGGGACCGCTGCATTAGACCACTGAAGATCACATGCCGAGTCCTGGGGACAGAGTGTGAATAAGGGGACAAGATGCCTGCCCGCAGCAGGCTGACAGTCTAGGGGGGAGGAGGGAAACACGAAGACACATTGATAAATACGTTATGAAATATAATTTCAGAGCCAGATAAATGCTCTAGCGAGTGATGTGAGGGAGACTAATGGAAGGGTGGGCTGGAGTTTGTGTGAGAGAGGAGGTCAGGGCAGCACATGCTCTGAGGATGCAGAGAAGCCCGTCAAGGAAAAGCACTGTAGGTGGGGGAACAGTCAAGGCAAAGGCTTGAGGTGGGATGGAAGAGACCAGGGAGGCGGGGAGAGGAAGATGTGGTGAAAGAGGGGCCAAGGGGTGGACCAGGGGTGGACAGCCCTGGTGAGCAAGTTACCTGGGGAGGCCTGGCAGGGGTGAGACCGGGCGATGGGCTTCATTCCCCAGACCTACCAGAATCTCCCTTCTTGCTCAGCTGGAAACCCCCTCCCCCGGAGTTCCCTATTTTAGCCCTTTCTAGCCTGTCTGCCTCCTTTACCCCCATAACAGGTACTCCCTGGGCTGGAATTTCCCCAAGATGTGCAGTCAGGGAGGGGAAATAACACCCATCATTGTCAAGGCCATCAGTGCTGGGATCTCCCCCATTCTACAGACCAGGAGACCCAGACGCAGTGTGACTCGCTCAAGGCCATGTGGCTCGAAGGCAGGAGCCAAGATTTGAATTCAGCTCAGTCTCATCCTGAAAGTGAAAGTGTTAGTTGCTCAGTCGTGTCCAGCTCTTTGTGACCCGGGTGGACTGTAGCCCACCAGGCTCCTCTGTCCGTGCGGATTCTCCAGGGCAGAATACCGGAGTGGGTTGCCGTTCCTTTCTCCAGGGGATCTTCTTGACCCAGGGATCGAACCCGGGTCTCCCACATGGAGGGCAGATTCTTTATCATCTGAGCCACCAGGGAAGTCCTAGTCTCATCCTGAAGGTTGGCAGAGCCTACTCAAGTCTCGCGAGAGTTTCAGGATCCCGGGAGATCCGATTCCTCCGCGCCTTTCCTACCCGCCTCGCTTCACTGCCGCCGTGTGGGTAAGTGTTGCCGCCAGTTTCTCAGTTGCTGAAGCAGACACCCTAGAGTCATCCTGAGCCCGTGGCTGCCCGCCTCTTCCAGGGGCTGGTCACGAAATGCCCCTGATGGGCTCTGTTATAGCTTTAACACACAGCATATCTGACTAGTGGTTCGCTCTCCCTCTTGAGACCAAAAAAAAAGAGGAAATTAAATTGTGGCAGGTTATCATTGATCTAGAGAAAGCCGCACACGGTCTGTGGTCACCTTTCTCTAAAGATGCACTTCGCACGATTGCGGTAAGTGCCGTGGATAGGCGACCAGGCCAGCCGGCTGATCTCTGGCGTCCCTAAAGAATACCTCAGGACCCGGCGGCTGACGGCGCCCGCCCCAGAGGGGCTCTGGGGAGGTGGGCCCCCCAGCCCACCCCTTCTGCCGGAGGAGAAGTCATAGAGGGCTCAGAGTCACGGATGCCCCTCATTGAAGCCGTGTCCTCTTTGGGGGCAACAGTCTGATTGTGGTGATGGATGCATAACGCCATGAAGACACAAAACCACTGAACTGTACTCTTTAATGGGGAATCACGTGGTATGTGAATTACAACTCAGTTTATCTAGTTAAGAAAAAACGACAACAAACACAAGTGTTCTGTGTCTGCCCAGGGCGGGGTCCAGGTCTGTTCAGACAAATGAAATGTGAAAAAAAAAAATCATGAGGCCACTCAAAGTTTTATCTGATAGCAACAGTCAGAGCTAACCTTTCTTAAAAAAAAAAAAAGTTTATTTATTACTTTGCTGCACTGGGTCGTACTTGCGGCATGTGGGATCTTCCGTCTTTGTTGCAGCACTTGGGATCTGTAGTTTCAGCATTTGAACTCTTGGTTGCAGCATGTGGGATCTAGTTCCCAGGCCAGGGATCAAACCCAAGCCTCCTGCATTGGGAGCTCTGAGTCTTACCCACTGGACCACCAGGGGAGTCCTCAGAGCTAGCTTTTCTTTTC
>SJXQ01008071.1:0-117988 GCA_006408695.1 Aepyceros melampus | reverse complement strand
GTCCTGGGTCCATGTGTCTTTTTGAATTATGGTCTTCTCAGGGTATATGGCCAGTTGTGGGATTGCTATGCCCCAGGTCTTAACCTTATTTTTATCAGGAGAAAGAATTTTGTTCCTCCTGGCACCAAGTAATCCCAAACTACAGGGTCCAACTCTCCTCTAATTTTTTAGAGGATGTCCTGGGATATATTTTGATGACCAGCAGGAAAGTCATTACTACCAACAGATGCATTTTCTGTTTGAATTCTTTGCCTTTTAGATTTCACCTATCCTAAGATTACTTAGCTCCTAGTTTATTTAGCAAATCTCTTCAGAGGAGGGGGACAGGGCATTCTGGAATGTACAGAAAGGAGTGAGTAGTGATAATGGTCCTGCGTCCATAGAGGCAATTGGAGACATACCACCACCTTCCCTTTGGCTGTCTGTCAACTCCCATCACAGTGCAGTCATGGATGGAGAGGGGCCAGCTGGTCAAGTCAGAACAGAGCAGGTGGCTCAGGTGTCAAAAGTAATTCTGCTTCCTACCTGCCACCTCTAGGGTGACCCGAGGCTCTGCTGGAGATATGAGGATAGATGGAGTGGGATCTGGAGCCAGGCCGGCCCTTGGCCCCATCACCCAGTGAGCAGGAGTCCCATTGGAGAGATTATCCAGAAACGGGGGTGGATCAGGGTTGCCGTTCGGGTACCCCACAGTAGTATGCTCAGGACACCAGTGTCCCTCCTTCAGGCAAAAGGCACACTGGTTTCAACCCAGGTGGCTTCCTGGCTATCTGTTGCATCTTCTCACCCCTCCAGGGTCTCCTCTATATAGCAGATGAATCAGAGCAGACAAAAGGTGCATTTTTCTTTATTAGCCTCTTATCCTTATTGGCCTCCTCTGATAAGCCTTAGTTGTTACAGACCTTGAAGGCCTCCTCTATCAAGGCTGATGATAGGATTTGGACCCATGCTCAAAATGTAGTTTTCTCTTGATATCAGGCATAGCCTGGATGATAAAATGCATGGCCGATATCAACCTCCTTTCTGTGGACTCGGGGTCTATATTTGTGTACATCCTAAATGCCTCTGTCCCCAGGCTCAGGAAGACTGCCGAGTTTTCATCTTTTTCCTATGTAACCTCTCAGACCTTATCATAATTTATAGGTTTCACCATATATGTTTTCATTCCTTTTGATGGATAAGTTACATAATATCTTATCCTAGCCTGGCCTACACAATTTTCATAGTACCTGTGTGGGTCATGTTCCAGGACTGCATGCCCACCTACCTGATACATTTGGTGTGGATGGGTGGCCAGGAGGCCATCTGTGTATTCTCCAACTTTCTCAGCATACCCTCCTTTTTCATCCGGGGTACAACAGGGGGCCAGAATAAAGATGATGTCTTGCCAGGTGAGACTGCCAACCCCAGCCTGACAAATTAATCCCTAAACTTGTCAGAGTTCTCTGAGAATCTGCCAAACTTCTCCTTACAGATTAACTCAGTTAGTTTAGAATCTCTCTTTGGGATGCTCCAGGGGCCCCTTGAGACACCCCAAAGTAACTGAAAGTCAAGAGAATTTCAATTGTGATTTGGGATTTGGAGAGTCTATCAAATTTTAAAAGCTTTTAAACACCCAGTCAGATAGGAATCATAGATTTCTGTGAAACAATACTTCCCTTGAGATAAGTGGGGAAAAAAATCAAATATAGATCACTCAGTTCAGTTGCTCAGTCATGTCCGACTCTTTGTGACCCCATGAACCGCAGCATGCCAGGCCTCCCTGTCCATCACCAACTCCCGGAGTCCACCCAAACCCATGTCCATTGAGTCAGTGATGCCATCCAACCATTTCATCCTCTGTTGTCCCCTTCTCCTCCTGCCTTTAATCTTTCCCAGCATCAGGGTCTTTTCCAATGAGTCAACTCTTCACATCAGGTGGCCAAGGTATTGGAGTTTCAGCTTCAACATCAGTCCTTCCAATGAACACCCAGGACTGATCTCCTTTAGGATGGACTGGTTGGATCTCCTTGCAGTCCAAGGGACTCTCAAGAGTCTTCTCCAACACCACAGTTCAAAAGCATCAATTCTTTGGCGCTCAGTTTTCTTTACAATCCAACTCTCACATCCATACATGACCACTGGAAAAACCATGGCCTTGACTAGATGGACCTTTGTTGACAAAGTAATGTCTCTGCTTCTTAATGTGCTATCTAGGTTGGTCATAACTTTCCTTCCAAGGAGTAAGTAAGCGTCTTTTAATTTCATGGCTGCAGTCACCATCTGCAGTGATTTTGAAGCCCAGAAAAATAAGGTCAGCCACTGTTTCCACTGTTTCCCCGTCTATTTCCCATGAAGTGATGGGACCAGATGCCATGATCTTAGTTTTCTGAATGTTGAGCTTTAAGCCAACATTTTCACTCTCCTCTCTCACTTTCATCAAGAGGCTCCTTAGTTCTTCTTCACTTTCTGCCATACGGATGGTGTCATCTGCATATCTGAAGTTACTGATATTTCTCCCAGCAAAAATATATTCATATTGACCTTGGTTCAACTCTCACGTCCCACTTGTGTGACCTTGACAAGTCACTGAAGCTCTCTAAGCCTCAGATACATATTCCGTAAAAGACAGGATGTCAGGATCCATGTCAAAGTTTGAAACAGTTATATGAAATGATGCATATAAAGTGCCTAACAGAGTGCCTGGCATAGACTAAGCAGTGTTCAATAACATTAGTTTTTATGAGTACATTTTATAAGTAATGTAAAGGAATTCCAGAAGTCAACCGATAAAAGCAAGAGTTGGTAAACCATGTACTCAGGCCAAATCCAGCCTGCCACCTACTGTCACAAGGAAATTTTTGTTGTAACACAGCCACATTCCTTCATTTATGTATTGTTTTTCACAGCAGAATTGAATACCTGCAAGAGGCTGCATGGCCCGAAAGTCTAAAATTTTTATCACTGGGCCTTGACGAAGAATTTGCTGACCCCCAACACAAGGAGAAGAAATTTAATTGGTCAAAGCAAAGGTAAGATTTGAAATGTGGATGTAACTATTTTCTAGTCAAAAATGAAAAAGGAAAATACAAAATCTATCAAGCCCTTCCAACAAGATGTAGATAACCCAGAAGACTCCACTGAACTGCAGGCAACTGCAAAAACTTTTCCCAAGGCAACTGTGAGGGGAGAAGAAAAGTTTACACCCAGTGTAGGCCCCTGAGAATAACAGCAAAAGAATGAGAATGGTATGTAAACAAACCTGCCTTCATTTGAGTGTGTGTGTTCTCGCTTTTTAAAAAAATTTTAATTGGAGGCTAATTACTTTACAATACTGTGGTGGTTTTTGCCATCCATTCACATGAATCAGTCATGGGTGTACACGTGTTCCCCATCCTGACCCTCCCTCCCCATCCCATCCCTCAGGGTCATCCCGGTGCACCAGCCCTGAGCACCCTGTCTCATGCATCGAACCTGGACTGGCGTCCTATCTTTAATAACCAGTTTTCCTCCCCCCAAAGGTAGTGTACACCATCTGAAAGATGCTAAAATTCATAGTCAAATTTCAATGTTTTCCTCAGATAACTCCTCAGAATTGACAGGTAAATGCAGTCTTCTCATAGTAGTTTCACTTGATGAATAAGTGAATAAAAAAAGGAATGCTGCCTTTAGCCTCTTAGTTGCCAAAATCTAGCAAGACTTTTTTGAGATCTTTTATCTTCCAGTTTTACTGAGACATAACTGACAGACAGCACTATATACATTTAAATTGTACAGCACAATGATTTGACTTACATATGTCATGAAATGACCACAGTAAGTTTAATAAACATCTATCATCTCATACAGATACAAAATAAAAGCAAAAAATTCGTTTTCCTTGTGATGAGAACTCTTGAATTTACTCTCAACAACTTTCATATTTCACAAACATCAGTGTTATTAATTCCACTGCTTTCTAATGCCTATTCAGTTCCCATTAGTCAGAAGTTATATGCGTGTTTGTCATTTGTCATTCCGTAGAGTGGGGTATTTCTTACTCCTTACCCTAAACTGTTACTTAAATTATATACTTTAATTTTCACAGACTTTTGCCTGAGGTATTTCTTACTCCTTACCCTAAACTGTTACTTAAATTATATACTTTAATTTGCACAGACTTTTGCCTGATCTCTACCTAAATTGTTATTTTTTAATGTAATTCTTATATTGGGGTATAGTTGAATTACAATATTACATTTGTTTCAGATATATAGCAAAGTGGTTCAGTTATATAGATACATAAATCTATTATTTTTTAGGTTCTTTTCCCATATAGATTATTCATTTTATTATATTTTTAATTGGAGGATAATTACTTTTCAATATTGTGATGATTTCTGCTCTTCAATCAGCATGAATCAGCTATAGGTATATGTATGTTCCCCATGTCTTAAACCTCCCTCGCACCTCCTTCCCCCTCCCTCCCCTCTAGGTTGGCGCAGAGCACTGGCTTTAAACTCCCTGCTTCATACAGCAAATTCCCACTGGTTTTCTACTTTACAGTTGTAATGTACCCATATAGGTTATTAATAGAGTTCCCTGTGCTATGCAGTAGGTCCTTATTGATTATCTAGTTTATTTTATTTTAAACCTATATATTTATTTATGGCCATACTACATGGCTTGCAGGATCTTAGTTCTCAACCGAAGATTGTCCTAGTAGGCCCTTGGCAGGGAGACCTTGAAGTCCTAAGCATGGACCACCAGGAACTTCCCTGGTTATCTATTTTGTATGTAGTAGTGTGTATATGTTAATCCCCAACTCCTAATTTATCCCTCCCCCTAACCTTTCATCTCTGTCAACCATAGCATTTGTTTTTGAAGTCTGTGAGTCTGTTTCTGTTCTGCAAATAGGTTCATTTGTATCTTTTTAGATTCCACCCATAAGTGATAGCATAGTTTTCTTTGTCTGTCTTCACTTAGTATGATAATCTTTCAGTTCAGTTCATTTCAGTCGCTCAGTCATGTCCGACTCTTTGTGACCCCATGAACCGCAGCATACCAGGCCTCCCTGTCCATCAGCAACTCCCAGAGTTCACCCAGACTCATGTCCATCGAGTCAGTGATGCCATCCAGCCATCTCATCCTCTGTCCTCTTCTCCTCCTGCCCCCAATCCCTCCCAGCATCAGAGTATTTTCCAATGAGTCAACTCTTCACATGAGGTGGCCAAAGTCCTGGCGTTTCAGCTTTAGCATCAGTCCTTCCGAAGACATCCCAGGGCTGATATCCTTTAGGATGGACTGGTTGGATCTCCTTGCAGTCCAAGGGATTCTCAAGAGTCTTCTCCAACACCACAGTTCAAAAGCATCAATTCTTCGGCGCTCAGCTTTCTTCACAGTCCAACTTTCACATCCATACATGACCACTGGAAAAACCACAGCCTTGACTAGACAGACCTTTGTTGGCAATGTCTCTGCTTTTGAATATGCTGTCTAGGTTGGTGATAACTTTCCTTCCAAGGAGTAATAGTCTTTTAATTTCGCGGCTGCAATTGCTATCTGCAGTGATTTTGGAGCCCCCCCAAAATAAAGTCTGACAGTGTTTCCACTGTTTCCCCATCTATTTCCCATGAAGTGATGGGACCCATCCATATTGCTACAAATGGATTTCGTTCTTTTTCATGGCTGAATACTATTCCACTGTGTGTGTGTGTTTGTGTGTGTGTATGCGTGTCTAGAAAGACTGAAAGGAAAATGGCAATGGCAATGGACTTTTGTATCAAAAATCTCACTTTTTTGGCAAGGCTTTATTGGGGCCCCTGCAGCAGCAAGGGAGAGCAAGAACAAACAATAGGTTCCCTAACTTACTGACTCCCTAAGGGAGGCCAACTTGTTGCTTGTATGGTGTGAAGGTAAGGGAGTGTCCAGTGGTCAGGGCTAGGGTGGCTTTGGTGTTTTGCCTGTTCCTTAGGTGGTGGTGTGTGCATGGGGCAAATGCAGTACCCTCCTTTCGCTCCCAACACTCTGCTTCTGCTCCTTGCTCTTCAAAAGTGGCATTTGGGTTTTTTCATCTGTATGTATCTTTTGTTCATAATTTGCCCTAACCATCCATGAAGGCAGTTAGTTTTAGTTTCATACAGTATCTTTGTATTTTGTTGTTCTAGGAAAAGTGTGTTCAGGTGCAAGCATCGTGCACTGCAGCAAAGGCTCCCAGGTCCCAGCCTGTGTCATCCCCCCAAAAGAGTCTACACCCTTTTTCTAAAGGGAACCTAAGTTCTCTTCTGAAACTACTTCTTCCTGCAGACCCTAGCCCATCCAAGAGGTATAGAAGTCTCTTGTGACTGTTCCAAGGACCTATAGGGACCTGGCCCACTCTCCACTGAAATTGGCTGAATTCCTTGAGCCATCATGAGCCTTACTTCATACTGTTGGAGAATAAAAGACACAAACTTAATCAAAATGTTCAACAAACAAGGGCTAAAATGGAGAGAAGCATCAATGGGCAATAAGGGCCTAGACAGGGAAGGAACCAGGTTAACTTCGGGCTTGCTTAGCTGGTGACCAGACAAGGGAGGCAGTATTGCCCCTGCCAAAATTATGAAGCCACTCTGCCTAGACTTATATTTCCTTAATATTAAGTTTCACATGCCCTGTCCTATTGAGCCAAGTGCAACATTAAGTATTAGTCTTGCACAAACTCTATCTAGTGCTGCCAGGTTTACTGAAGAGCCAGATGATTGTCAAGAACCACATCAGCCAAGGAAATAAGAGAGGTCCCAAGTCCCGTGAAGGCTTCAAACAGGAGCCAACCCACTATAACATTTTACTTATCTGTTGATGGTGCCAGTTTTTTTTAAGCATTTAAAAAATTATTTATTTTTAATTTGGGGCTTTTATTTTATTCTTGGGCTTTTCTGTAGTTGTGGCAAGCAGGAGCTACTCTCGAGTTGGTTGCAGCGTGCAAGCTCCTTGTTGCAGTGGCTTCTCTTGTTGCGGAGCACAGACTAGGCTCTTGGGATCCGTATTTGTGGCACATGAGCTTAGTTGCTCTGCAGCAAGTTGGGCCTTTCCAGACAAGGGATTAAACCAGTGTCCCCTGCATTGAATGGAACATTCTTAACCACTTGACCATCAGGGAAGCCTGGTGCTTGTCTTTTGAATAGGTATCTCAGATATTCAATGGCTTCACGGGTGTACTGTTCCTCTCGTGACCTGCGAGGTTTCTGGGGATACAATTTTTAATCTCAACAAATGTACCAAACTAGATATCCCTCATATTTGACAGTAGTTGGCATGGTTAAAATTACTTTATAGGCATCTTCCTCCCATTTTGGCAATAGCTGGTCTAGGGGGGACTTTTCTTTCCAGGTTTTAAAAAGAATTTGGTCTCTTTGTGAAGGAACTGCTCCGTTACTATAGTTTTCAGTGGGAGCTGGCAGTGCTTTGCCTTGTGGGCCTAATCCTGAGTGGCCTTCTGAACTTGTCCTAGATTAGTAATATATCTCAGAGCCTGATTCGCTTTCTCATCAGTGGATGTCAATAGTAAGAAAAGGCCTCCTGTAAGTCATTTCAAATGGACTAAGTCTCTGACCACTCCTGGGTGCTACATGGACCCTGAGGACTACATTAGGAAGCAAGTAGGTCCAGGGTTCCTGAGTTTCTTGGCAGAGCTTTGCTAAGGTCTTTTTAAAAGTATGGTTCATTCTCTTTCCTTCCCTGCAGACTGGGAGTGCCAGGGGGCGTGTAGCTTGGGGGCGTGTAGCTTGTGGTCTAGTCCTAGGGCCATTGTGAGGTCCTCTGTGATTCCGGCTATAAGAGAGGGCTCGTTATCAATCACTCTTGAGGGACTTTGGAAGTTCAAACTGAGGAATTATTTCTTTTAAAAGGGACTTACAGACATCCATAGCCTTTTTAGATCTGGTGGGGAAGGCCTCAACCCATCCTGGGAATGTATCAACAAATACCAGAAGATATTTACATCCTGATCATGGGGGAATTTGGGTGAAATCTAACTTCCAGTCTTTCCCTGGATGTCCCTCAGTGCTGGATTGGTGTAACTAAGGAAGAGGGTGTTGGATGGGTCTGTGGGTTATTCAGTTCAGTTCAGTCGCGCAGTCGTGTCCGACTCTTTGCGACCCCATGAATCGCAGCACGCCAGGCCTCCCTGTCCATCACCAACTCCCGGAGTTCACTCAGACTCACGTCCATTGAGTCTGTGATGCCATCCAGCCATCTCATCCTCGGTCGTCCCTTTCTCCTCCTGCCCCCAATCCCTCCCAGCATCAGGGTCTTTTCCAATGAGTCAACTCTTCGCATAAGGTGCCCAAAGTACTGGAGCTTCAGTTTTAGCATCATTCCTTCCAAAGAAATCCCAGGGTTGATCTCCTTCAGAATGGACTGGTTGGATCTCCTTGCAGTCCAAGGGACTCTCAAGAGTCTTCTCCAACACCACAGTTCAAAAGCATCAATTCTTCTGCGCTCAGCCTTCTTCACAGTCCAACTCTCACATCCATACATGACCACAGGAAAAACCATAGCCTTGACTAGACGGACCTTAGTCGGCAAAGTAATGTCTCTGCTTTTGAATATACTATCTAGGTTGGTCATAACTTTTCTTCCAAGGAGTAAGCGTCTTTTAATTTCATGGCTGCAGTCACCATCTGCAGTGATTTTGGAGCCCAAAAAAACAAAGTCTGACACTGTGGGTTATTAAGGGCATATAAATCACAGGGAGCATTACTTATTTTACTTTTCTTTTAGTGAAAGTGAGTGAAGTTGCTCAGTTGTATCCGACTCTTTGCAACCCCATGGACTGTAGCCCGCCAGGCTCCTCCATCCATGGGATTCTCCAGGCAAGAATACTGGAGGGGGTTGCTGTTTCCTTCTCCAGGGGATCTTCCTGACTCAGGAATCGAACCCACATCTCCCTCATTGTAGGCAGATGCTTTAACCTCTGAGCCACCAGGGAAACCCCTCCTAAAAAAGCCTTTGGTATCAAGTCCATAGTGCATCCCTCCCACAGTGTGTGGCGTCGGTTAGGTTCTTACAGTCTCCACTGTTGGACTCAGGGATTAGAACCTTAATCTCCTTTCCATATCGGTCTGTGCTGCACTTCTAATAGCCCCATTTCTCAGCATTGTCTTGTTCCTGTGGGGAATACTGGGGAAGGCTAGGGCATTCAGGGGAGCCATTCATTAGAGCCATAACTTGTTCAGGTTCCAGTTGCCTGTTTTGCAATTTGATTAGTTTTGCTGTTCCCTTGGCTCACAAAATTTCCATTCCTCTGATGGCTCCTACAGTGACTGCTAGTCATTTGGGAGCTTCACTGCTTCTGAAAGAACCAGAACCAAATCTTTATGTTTCCTGGGGGGATTTCTAGCAGTTAATATTTCTCTTTCTTTCCAAATAGCAGTATGATTGTGTAGTATGTGGAACCCATATTAAGAGTCAATAAAAAAATTTCTTTATCTTCCCAAATTGCAAGATTCCCATTAATCCAATTAGTTCAGCCTTCTGGGCTAATGTCTGGGGTGTGGCACGGCTTTGGTTTCTGTGATTTCATCTAGACTGACTGTGCCATACCTTGCCTGTCAGGTTCTTATTTCTACAAAATTTGTCCCATCGGTGAATCATTCAAATTCAGGGCTGTAAAGAAGCTCATCTAGAAGATCAGACCTACTGGAATAAATTTGTTCTAGGGTCTCTATACAGTGATGCAATAAGTCTCCACTCTCAAACACTGAGCAGAGTTGTTGGGTCAGAGTATGGCACACCTCCAAGGTAATGTCCAGTGTGTCCATCAGAAGGGCTTAATAGCTTGTTAACCTTCCTTCAGTCAACCAATGATGTCCTTTGACTTCCAGCACGTTGTACCTGATGAGGGGTCAGCATGTCTAAGTACTGTCCCAGGGTGAGCTTCAGTTCAGCTCAGTTGAACTCAGTCATGTCTGACTCTTTGCAACCCCAAGGACCACAGCAGGCCAGGCCTCCCTGTCCATCACCAACTCCCGGAGTTTACTCAAACTTATCTCCATTGAGTCGGTGATGCCATCCAACCATCTCATCCTCTGTAGTCCCCTTCTCGTCCTGCCTTCAATCTTTCCCAGCATCAGGGTCTTTTTAAATGAGTCAGCTCTTTTCACTCTTCGCTCTTCAGCTCAACAGGTGGCCAAAGTACTGGAGTTTCAGCTTCAACATCAGTCGTTCCAGTGAACACTCAGGACTGATCTCCTTTAGGATGGACTGACTGGATCTCCTTGCAGTCCAAGGGACTCTCAAGAGTCTTCTCCAACACCACAGTTCAAAAGCATCGATTCTTCAGTGCTCAGCTTTCTTTATAGTCTAACTCTCACATCCATACATGACCACTGGAAAAACCATAGCCTTGACTAGATGGACCTTTGTTGACAAAGTAATGTCTCTGCTTTTTAATATGCTGTCTAGGTTGGTCATAACTCTCCTTCCAAGGAGTAAGTGTCTTTTAATTTCATGGCTGCAGTCACCATCTGCAGTGATTTTGGAGTCCAAAAAAATAAAGTCAGCCACTCTTTCCCCATCTATTTGCCGTAAAGTGATGGGACCAGATGCCATGATCTTAGTTTTCTGAATGCTGAGCTTTAAGCCAACTTTTTCATTCTCCTCTTTCACTGTCATCAAAAGTCTCTTCAGTTCTTCACTTTCTTCCATAAGGGTGGTGTCATCTGTGTGTCTGAGGTTATTGATATTTCTCCTGGCAATCTTGATTCCAGTTTGTGTTCATCCAGCCCAGCATTTCTCTGATGTACTCTGCATGTAAGTTAAATAAGCAGGGTGACAATATAGAGCCTTGAGCTTGGAAAGCTCATAACAGGACTGTGGCTGCTGCTGCCTACAAGCAGCTTGGCTGTCTCAGGACCACTGAGTCCAGTTGTTTTGAAAAGTAAGGCCCTTGTCTCTGATCTGTTCCCAGCTTTTGGGCCAGGATTCCTGGTGCTATCCTTGACCTCCCATGAATGCAGAGTAAAGGGCTTGTACAACTTGGAAAGCCCCAGTGCTGGTGCTCTACTCGACTCAGTCTTTAGAGTCTCAAAGCCCTGCTGGCCGTCCTTGTGCCGTGGAAAGGGTTCCCTTTCTCCTTCCTTTAGTGCCTCGTGTAGGGGTTTTGCTATAAGTCCATAATTTGGAATCCAGATAAGACGGAACCCAGCCATTCTGAGAAATCCTAGGAGTTGCCTTGTTCTGGTTGGAGATGATAACGCACTAATTGTTGTTCTTCAATCTCTGGCTAAGGCTCATGCCCCTGGAGTCAAAACAAATCCTAAATATTGAATCCACTGCTATAAGATCTGTGCCTTGGTTAGAGAGTCTTTATATCCCCTTTTTGCCAGAAAATGTAGGACTGAGCGACTGAACTGAACTGAACAGTATTTTGATCTCAATCTTGCTTGGTTTCACTATTTATCCATAAATTATCAACATACTGTAGCAAGTTCCCTTCTCAAGGCTCTATTCCTTTGCTAATGCATTTCCAGACAGATGGGGGCTGTCCCCAAAACCCTGAGAAATACTGTCATGTATAGTGGGTATCCTTCAGGCTGTCAGGGGTCTTCCATTCAAAGGCAGAATGTCAGTGAGAGTCTGGATGGAGGTAATTACAGGGAAAAAATGCACCTTTGAGGTTCAAAACAGAAAACCACTGGGTGCTCCTGGCACTGGGTGAGGAGGGTATATGGGTTTGACACCAGTGGGTGAACCCGGATGACTGCCTCACTCACTGCTCCTAAGTCTTGCACAAACAGGTACTCCCTGCTAGACTTCTGATGGGGAGCATGGGGGTATTGCAAGGGGACTGGCAAGACCTAAATAGTCTCTGTTGTAGGAAATTTTTGACGAGTGGTTGGATCCCCCTCAGGGCCTCAGGCTTTAAAAGATATTTGTCTCTTTCCCCAGGTCTTAATCTTTTTTTTTTTTTTAACTCTATCAGAAAAAATTTGACAATGTTTAATGTTTTTGTTCTTGTTTCATGTATTGATATTCTTTTTCTAAATTGAAGTGTAGTTCTTTTACAGTGTGTGTTAACCTCTACTGTACAGCAAAGTGACTCAGTTTTACACATACATACTTTCCTTTTTTAAAATATTCTTTTCCATTATAGTTTATCTCAGGAGATTGGATGTAGTTCCTTGTGGTATACAGTAGACCCTTACTGTTTATGCATTCTAAATGTAATAGCTTGCATCTACCCACCCCAAACCTAGGCTATCCCTCTCCTCCCCTGCTCCACCTGTGAACCACAAGTTTCTTTTCTAGTCTGCGAGTCTATTTCGTAGACATGTTCATTTGTGTCATAGTTTAAATTCCACATATAAGGGATATTACGTGGTATTTTTCTTTCTCTTTTTGTACTTAGTATAATAATCTCCAGTTGCATTCTGCAAATGGCATTATTTTGTTCTTTTTTATGGCTGGGTAGAATGCAATTTATATATGCACTATACCTTCTTTATCCATTCATCTATTGATGGGCATTTAGGCTGTTTCCATGTTTCGGCTGTTGTGAGTAGTGCTGCTATGAACATAGGTGTGCATGTATCTTTTTTATTTTTATTTGTGGCTGTGCTTGCTCTTCCATGCTGCACATGTGCTTTCTCTAGTCTTGGCTACTGGGGGCTACTCTTCATCACAGTGCTCAGGCTTCTCATTGCCGTGACTTCTCTTGCAGCAGAGCTCAGGGTAGAGCGCAGGCTCAATAGTTGTGGCACACGGGCTTAGTTTCCCAGGTCACGTGGACTCTTCCTGGACCAGGGATCCAACCCGTGTCCCCTGCATTGGCAGGTGGATTTTAACCACTAGACCATCAGGGAAGTCTGCATGTATCTTTTTGAATTATAATTTTGTCCATGTATATGCCCCAGGCCTTAATCTTTATTCTGTAAAATAATTTATTTATTCTTTAGCCATGCTGCATGGCATGTGAGATCTTAGTTCTGCAACCAGGGATCAAATTTGCAGCCCACGCATTGGCAGAGTGGAGTCCTAACCACTGGACTGCGAGGAAAAACCCCTGAATATGTAACTTCAGCTAATATATTACATAGTATGCTGCTGCTGCTAAGTCACGTCAGTCGTGTCCGACTCTGTGCGACCCCATAGACGGCAGCCCACCAGGCCCCTCCATCCCTGGGATTCTCCAGGCAACAACACTGGAGTGGGTTGCCATTTCCTTCTCCAATGCTTGAAAGTGAAAAGTGAAAGCGAAGTCGCTCAGTCGTGTCTGACTCAGCGACCCCATGGACTGAAGCCTACCAGGCTCCTCTGTCCATGGGATTTTCCAGGCAAGAGTACTGGAGTGGGTTGCCATTGCCTTCTCCACATAGTATGCATAAACACCAAATATAGAACCTATAGGGAATGAAGTCGAAGGAAGGAAATGAAACAGGGAGGGGTTAAGCAATATTCTTGGTATGTGGGTGCTCATTTTTCTTTATATCTTTTCATAAGTCTAACATATTTCTTTCCTTTTTAAAAATTGAAGCATAGGTGATTTATAATATTAGTTTCATGTGTATCCCACAGTAATTCAAAATTTTTACAGATTATACGCCATTTAAAGTTATAAAATATTGGCTATATTCCCTGAACTAACAGTATATCCTTGCAGTTTATTTACTGGCATATAATTGCTTTACATTATTGCTAGTTTCTGCTGTACAACAGCATAAATCAGCTAAGTGTATATGTGTCTGGGCTTTCAAACCAATCAATCCTAAAGGAAACCGATCCTGAATATTCATTGGAAGGACTGATGCTGAAGCTCCAATACTTTGGCCACCTGATGTGAAGAGCTGACTCATTGGAAAAGACCTGTTGCTGGGAAAGATTGAGGGCAGGAGGAGAGGGGGCAACAGTGCATGAGGTGGTTGGATGGCATCACCATCAATGGATATGAGTTTGACATGAGTCTGAGCAGACTCTGAGAGACAGTGAAGGACAGGGAAGCCTGGCATGCTGCAGTCCATGGGGTCGCAAAGAACCACAACTTAGCAACTGAACAATAACAAAATCCAACTCCCCAGGTGGTGCTCGTGGTAAAGAACCTGCCTGTCAGTGCAGGAGACGGAGGACATACAGGCTCAGTCCCTCGGTCGGGAAGATCCCCTGGAGGAGGGCGTGGTGACCCACTCCAGTATTGTTGCCTGGAGAGTCCCATGGACAGAGGGGCCTGACAGGCGTCAGTCCATAGGGTTGCACAGACTTGTACATGACTGAATTGATTTAGCACGCAAGCATACCTATATCCCCTCCCTCGTGAGACTCCCTTCCACCCCGGTCCCCATTCTACCCATCTCCGTCATCACAGAGCACTGTTGAGCTGCCTGTGCTATAAGCAGCTTCCCGCTAGCTAATTGTCTTACACATGGTAGTGTATACGTCAGTGCTACTCTCCAGTGCCTTTCCACACAGTTTGTCCTTTCCCCACCCCCACAGTGTCCGTATGTCCATTCTCTGCGATTGCCTCTCTATTCCTGACCTGCACATAGCTCATCGGTACCATTTTTCCAGATTCCATATATATGCATTAACATATGATATTTGTTTCTCTCTCTGACCTATTTCACTCTGTATGACTTACTTCGCACAGTCTCTAGGTCCATCCACATCACTACAAATGACCCAATTTTGGTTTTTTAATGGCTGAGTAATAGTCCATCTTATGTACCACAGCTTCTTTATCCATTCATCTGTCATCTGTCAATGGACATTTAGTTTTCCTCCATATCCTAGCTGTTGTAGGATAGTGCTGCAATGAATACTGGAGTCTATGTGTCTTTTTGAATTATGGTCTTCTCGGGGTATATGCCCTGTAGTGGGATTGCTGTGCCCCAACTTTAATCTTGTTTTTATCAGGGGAAGGAATTTTGTCCTTCCTGGCACCAAGTGATCCCAAACTACGCAATCCCTGTTCTCTCATTTCTTAGAGGATGTCCTGGGCTCTATCTTGATGCCCTTGAGGTGGATCATCTGGGGCTACCGCTACCACCAGAAGCATTTTCTGTTTGAATTCTTTACCACCTTGGATTTCACTTAAGACTCCATAGCTCCTAATTTATTTAGCAAATCTCTCCCGAGGAGAGGGACAGGGCATTCTGGCATATACAGAAAGGAGTGAGTAGTGATAATGGGCCCAAGTCCATAGGCAAGGAGGGACATGAACAACCTTCCCTTTGGCTGTCCATCATCTCCCGTCACATTACAGTCAAGGCTGGAGAGGAGGCCGGCTGGTCAAGTCTGAACAGAGCAAGTGGCTCAGGTGTCTGAAGAAATTCAGTTTTCCTACCTGCCACGTCTAGAGTGACCTGAGGCTCTGCTGGAGTCAAGAGGATGATCAAGTAGGATCTGGAGACAGGCAGGCACTTGGGTCCCCCATACAGCATACAGAAATCTGAGAAATTATCATGAAACTGAGGCTGGTCAGGGATACCCCTTGGGCATCCCACCCCAGGGTGCTCAGGACATCCCCACTTCCAAGGTCCCTCTTTCAGACAAAGGCCCACCTGTTTCAGCCCAGGTGGCCTCTTGACTGTCTTTTGGACCTTCTCACTCCTTCTTACCACCCCTCAGGTGGTAGAGGAACCAAAGCAGACAAAAGTTGCGTTTTCTTAATTAGCCTCATCCCTGTTGGCCTCCTGTGTTAAGTCTCGGTTGTTATAGACCTTAAAGGCCTCCACTATCAAGGTTGACAATGGGTTTGGGGCCCAGCCTGAAGCTTTGGTAATTTTCTCTGGATGTCAGGGGTAGCCTGAGTGATAAAATGCACGGCCAGTATGTCCTCCCTTCTGTGGACTCTGGGTCTGTATTGGTGTCCTTCCTGAATGCCTCTGTCACTAAGCTCAAGAAGACTGCCTGGTTTCATCTTTTTCCAACGTAAACTCTTGGATCTTAGAATTTACAGGCTTCATATACACCTTTTTATTCCTTCTGCTAGATAAGTAATACAATGTCTCATCCTAGCCTGGCCAACATGATCTTCATAGTCCCTGTGTGGGTCATGTTCTGGGATTGAATCCCCACCCACCAGATAAATTTAATGTGGACTGGTGGCCAGTAGGCCGTCTGTATGTTCCCCAGCCTTTCTCGGTATATGCTCCTTTTCATCCTAGGTGGGCCAGAATAACCATGATATCCTGCCACATGAAAGAGACTGCCAACCACAGCCTGACAAATTCGCCCCTAAACTCGTCAACTTCTCCTTGCAAATTAACCCAATTAATTTAGGGTGTCTCTTTGGGATGTGCGAGGCATTTGAGCAAACTCCAAGAGACAGTGAAGGACAAGGAAGCCTGGCATGCTGCAATCCATGGTATTGCAGAGTCGGATGCAACTTGGTGAGAAAACAACAATAATAGGTGGGCTAGAGTCTGTGTGGTTGCAAATAGTCGGACTCTACTAAGCACGCATGCACGCACACACAGGAGACCCTTGAAGCACCCCAAAGTTAAATGGAAGTCAAGAGAAGTTCAATTAGAATTTGATATTTGGAAAGTCTGTCAAAAATTTGTAAAAGTTTTAAAACTTCCTGCCAGATAGGATCATGGGTTTCTGTGAAATAATACTTGTTCCTTGCTCTAAGTTGGGGGAAAAAATCAAAAGTATATGTAGATCAGTTACAGACACAGGAACTCACATGATCTGTTCTCAAAAGCAGCATCCAGGACTCGATTGTTCTCTCAGGAAAGAGGAACCAAATCCAGTCCTGCATCAGCCCATTCTCTAATAAAATCCATTTGCCTAATTAAATTTAATCCAACCTTAGAAATCCTGACCATATACAAACTCTTTTCTCAGTGTTTCTCTTTAGCAAACCTTCTATGACTTTCTATAGCCAAACTTTCTTCCTTATTCTTTCCCCACTCAGAAATTGCCAGCTTTGACAAAATATGGAGAAGGAAATGGCAACCCACTCCAGTATTCTTGCCTGGAGAATCCCAGGGACAGAGGAGCCTCATGGGCTGCCGACTATGGGATCGCACAGAGTCGGACACGACTGAAGCCATGCAGCAACAGCAGCAGAACAAAATCACCCATTTTCCTTTCAACAAAATATATTTCCCCTCCTCATACCTTCTGCTCTGAAGACACATCTTACTTAAGCAACCATTTTCGTTCATTGGTAGAGAACATGTCAAGGTGGCACCGAGCATCTTTAGTTTCTCTCAAGACGAAAGTAGGTGAACTAAGACCTGTTTAGCAATTAACGTTCCAATATTTTATCTCACTTGAAATGGTCTGAATATCCAATTAATTCCTCTCATTTAACTTAATTTAGTTTCAATTTTGGCTTTCCTGGTAACTTAGATGATAAAAAATCCACCTGCAATGCGGGAGACTTGGGTTCGATCCCTGGGTTGGGAAGATCCCCTGGAGAAGGGCATGGCAACCCACTCCAGGATTCTTGTCTGGAGAATCCCCATGGACAGATGACCCTGGAGAGCTATAGTCCTTGGGTTGAACACAACTGAGCAACTAAGCACACACAGTTTCAAATTTCTCAAAATTTGGAGATACCATTTTAGATGGATGCTTCCTAAACATAATTATTTCTATAGTTTACCAAAAATTGCTTATCCAAGTTACATTTCCTTAAAAATTTAATCATATCAAGTTATGTTTCCCAAATATGCACTTATGACCTCTTATAACTATGTGAAGTGAAAATATCATCCTTAATATTGATAACTCTAAAAGATCTGTATTAATTAAAGCCACAGGTTTAAGCTAGACAAGTTAACTTCTACAGAACCAGAGATCTCATAGTTTTCCCACTTGTATTTAAATGGCCCTCTTTTCCCCTCAATCTGAGGGACTACAGATGAATCAGAAAGTTCCTGAGACCCCAGGCAGAATAGTTACATTGCAAGAGCAAAGGAGGGGAAAAGACAAGCTCCTGTCTTTCTTTTTGTTTTCAAAATCCCATGAGTAACCCGACAAGGCTGAGTCCAGGGCAATGTGGGCTGTTTGTCTTTCAAGGTTTCAGTGCTCTGCCACGCCCAAAATGACTACAGAGATTTTCAGGAGCAGCTGGACAGACAAAACTACATGATATATGAGACCAATGACAAACTTAAAGACACAAACGAGAAGTTTTCAGGATAAAGAGGAGTGGAGTATAGGGGCGAGGACCAAGGGAGAGGTGAAGCGGGGAGGGGCAAAGACTGAAAATGAGAGAGAGAGAGAGAGAGAGAGAGAGAGAGATTACCATGGCAACCCACCCCCGGGGGTGTTTATTCAGGCACCAACTGCACGCTTCCAGAAAGGGCCAGTGAAGGAGGGAGCACACTGTCCACTGCCCACCCAGATGAACAAGTCCAGAAAACCAGCCTGTTGCCCATCACCTGTGGGCCTCACCCACAGGTGGGCCTCGCACACGTGTACCAGTGTACAGAAATCTGCTGCTTCAGCCCGTCCCCTATGGGACTTCTCTTTGCAGCAGGAAATAAAGGTGAGACTATTAGGATGCTCGGACTTTGAGCCGCTGAACACGAGGTTTGCATCTGTATCCCTCTCTTAAATCTCTGGCCAGTGGAGCCCCTGGACTAAGGTCTGCACGGTGCGAAGTGAGCCCTTCCCACCTCTGCTTGTCGTCCTTCACGGTGAGCGGGCTGAGCTGGGAAGGGATGTGTAGCTGCCCCATATCTGCTCTTTCAGGAAGAGAGGCCAGAGAGTGAAGAAGCAGAGAGATTTCAGGAGAGGGAAAGGGACAAAGGGAAAATGATGAAGGAAAAAGGACAAGGGGAGAGGGGAAAGCATTGCCCGAGGGAGGAAACTGAGGCCCTAGGGGGCTGAAAGCCAGACTCAGCCTTGGTGATGCTGAAACAAGAGGCTGAGGTGGACACTTGTCACCCATGGGGAAGCTGCATATGGTGTTCACGGAGGTACCCAGATCCTCCCCAGAGAGGGACAACTGCCCTGTGTTGGCACCACAGAGTTTGTTACTGACCACAGTTCTTGTCCTTTCCCAGTCAATAGAAATTGATCAGAAGCCGGACAAGAAATCCAGGCAAGGCTTTACTGGGGCCTCTGCTGTAATGTAATGTAAAGTCACTCAGTCGTGTCCGACTCTTTGTGACCCCATGGACTGCAGCCCACCAGGCTCCTCAGTCCATGAGATTCTCCAAGCAAGAATACTGGAGTGGTTTGCCATTTCCTTCTCCAGGTGATCTTCCCGACCCAGGGATCAAACCCGGGTCTCCAGCATTGGAGGCAGACGCTTTAACCTCTGAGCCACCCGGGAAGTCCATGCTGTAGCATGGGAAAATGAGATCAACTCTGCAAGTGAGGGGGGCAAGCTTGTTCCTTAATGGGGTGAGGGTAGGGGTGTTTCCAGGGGTCACGGTTACATGTGCAGGGGGCATGCGCAGTACCCTGCTTTTGCTCTCGATACCCTGTCTTGCTCTAGGCTACTATCAAGTGGCAATTGGGTTTTTTTTACCTCTTTGTATTTCGGGGTCCAGAATTTGCCCCAGGTGCACATGCGTGCAGTTATTTTCTGTCCCAGTTTGCTCGTATTTTGTTGCTGGAGGAAAGATGTGTCCAGGTGCAAGCACTGTAGCATGAAGGAAAGGGTTCCAGGTCCCAGCCTGTCTCAGTTTTGGAAGTGGATTTTTTTTTTTTCTTCTGTTCTTTTCTCAGTTGTCAGTTATCATTACATATAATTGCAAACTATTTTTTAAATTGATTTTATATTCTCCAATTTTGCCTAATCCATTTATTGGTTTTAGTGGAGAGGGGGTTGTGTGTTACTTAGGATTTTCTACATATAAAGTCATATCACATGTGAATAGACATAATTTAACTTCTCTTTCAATTTGGATGCCCTTTTGCTTGTTCTTGCTGAATTACTCTGCCCATGACTTCCAATACCATGGTTAATAGAAGTGGTAAAACATATCTTGGCCTTAGGAAAAACCTTTTATCTTTCACCTTTGAATATGACATAACTGTGGAGCTTTTAAAAAACATGTTGAGAAATTTCTCTTTTATTCCTAGTTTGTTAAAGAGTTTTTCACAATGAAAGGATATTAAAATTTGTCAAATGGATTTTCTGTAGCAATTGAAAATATCACATGGGGTTTCCTTCCATTCCATTAATGTGGTATATTGCATTTCATACACTGTACCATCCTTTCATTTCAAGAACAAACCCCACTCGAAAAGCAAAATAAAACTGGTAAATCTTTCACCAGTGACTAAGAATAAAGACAGGATTCAACTACTGAATCAGAAATGAAAGTGGGCCACCACTACCAATTTTATAGAAATGAAAAGCATTGTAAGAGTACTAGGAACAATTGTACACCAATAATTGGATGATCTAGATGAAATAGACAAATTCCTAAAAATACACAATCCAGAAGACTGGATAATAAAGCATGGAAAATCAGAATAAACCTACAACTAGGGTGGGACTGAATCTATAATCAAAACTCTCTCAGCCAAGGAGAGCCCTGGACCAGGTGCTTCCCTGTTGATTCCATAAATCATGTACAAAGAGCTAGCACCAGTGCTTCTCAAATTCTTCCCAAAAAACTGGAGAGGAAAGGACATTTTTAACTCACTTCATAAGTCCAGTATACCAATGCGATGGTATCCACACTGATACCAATGCAAGACAGTGATACTACCAGGACAGAAAACTACTGGCAAATATCCCTTATAAATATTGATGTCAATGTTTTCATCAAAATAGTGGCCAACTGAATTGATCATCATTTTAAGAAATTATATACCATAACCATGTGCATGCCTCCTTCTAGCATCATTCCACCACCACTGGGCTCTCAAAGCTAGAAATTCAACTTCCCTGTTGAACCACTTTATCTCTACTTTCATAATATCATTTTAACCTGGTATTATAGTTATTTGTATATAGTATGTTTCTCAGATTTTCCTCTGTATTTAATCATGTAACCTGTAAATAACAAGAAATTTTTTCCTTTTTAATCATAATTTCTTTCCTTGCTAAGACTTGTAGCTGCTTATAACATAGCAATGTGTCGAAGCAAAAAGTAGATTGTTTTAAATTATGTGAATTAGATTACTAAAACTACAGGGGTAGGAGATGCTGAGCTTGGATGCAACAAAGCAAGGAAAATTGCTGCCATCCAATATTTGTGAATAGATGCCAGAAACTCTGCCATAGAGGGCCCCAAAAAACTAGTTGCCATCATCATGAGGCTTGCAGAAAGATCCATGTGCAAATGATGCCACACGTTGCTCTCAAGTGTGTTTGTGTGGTAACACCTAAGTGGATTCCTACAGACAGGAAGTCTTAAAATTGTTGTAACTTTCTGTCTACTTGGTATAGCAAAATAAGAACTGGAATGGGTAGAGTGAGTCTTTCTAAACTGTCTGCCATGCACCTCTTTTCTTTTTCTTGTTATATTTATCAGGACCTTGACACCATTTTTTAAAAATTGCAGTGTATTTGCTATACAATGTTGTGTTACTTTCTGCTGTACAGCAAAATGAATCAGCCACACATATACAGGTATCTCCTCCTTGAATTTCCTTCTCATTCAGGTCACTACAGAGCACTGAACTCCGTGCTATACACTCGGTTCTCATTAGTTGTCTTTTTATGCACAGCAGCGTATATATGCCAATCCCAATCTCATTCCATCTCACCCTTCCTCAACCCCTCAGTATACGTACATTTATTCTCTATGTCTGTGTCTCTCTTTCTGCTTTGCAAATAAGTTCATCTGTGCCATTTTTCTAGATTCTGCACATATGCATTATTATACGATATTTGTTTTTCTTTCTCACTCACTTTACTCTGTATGATGGTCTCTAGATCCATCCACGCCTCTACAGTTGGCACCGTTTCATTCTGTTTTATGGCTGAATAGTATTCCATTGTATATAGGTACCACATCTTTATCCATTCCTCTGTTGATGGACATTTAGGTTGCTTCCATATCCTGGCTGTTGTAAATAACGCTGCAGTGAACACTGGAGTGCATATATCTTTTTGAATTATGGTTTTCTCCAAGTATATGCCCAGGAGTGGGGTTGCTGAATCATATGGTAGTTCTCCTTTCAGTTTTTTTTTTTTTTCCCCCCCGAGGAACCTCTATGCAGTTTCCATAGTGACTCTACTAATTAACATTCCCACCAACAGTGTAGGAGGGTCCCCTTTTCATCACGCCCTCTCTGGCATTTATTATTTGTAGATTTTTGGATGATGGCCATTCTGACTGGTGTGAGGTGATACCTCTGTAGTTTTCATTAATTTCTCTAATAATTAGAGATGTTGAGCATCTTTTCATGTTTGTTGCCATTTGCATGTCTTCCTTGGGGAAATTTTATTTAGGTTTTTTTGCCTATTTTTTCACTGTGTTGTTTATTTTTTTGGTATTGAGCTGCATGAGCTATTTACATTCTAGAGATTAATCCCTTGTCAGTTGCTTCATTTGCAAATATTTTCTCCCATTCTGAGGGTTGTCTTTTTGTCTTGTTTGTAGTTTCCTCTGCTGCACAAAAGCTTTCAGTGTTCATTAGATCCCTTTTTTCCCCCCATTACTCTAGGAGGTAGGTCAAAAAAGATCTTTCCATAATTTATGCTTGACATTATTTTGAATGGAAGAAGTATCAACAAGCATTTGCTAGGGTTTCCCAGGTGGCTCAGTGGTAAAGAATCCACCTGCCAATGCAAGAGACATGGGTTCAGTTCCTAAGATGGGAAGATCCCCTGCAGTAGGAAATGGCAACCCACGCCAGTATTCTGGCCTGGAAAATTCTATGGACAGAGGAGCTACTGGTGGGCTACAGTTGATGGGGTCACAAAGAGTCAGACATGAACTGAGCATGAGCATGAGCTGGAATCCTTAAAAACAAGTTTCACAATCAACTGTGATATCTACTAGAAGTTTATAGTAGGTACCCATAATCTTATTAAGGAAGTTCCCTTCTACTTATTTCCAAGTTTTTTTAAAATCATTTATGGATGTCAAACACCTTCCCCAACAATTAACATTACATTTATTAAGGCTGTGGATTCAATAACAGATTTTATTTTACTTTTGATTGGAGTATGGTTGGTTTACAGTGTTGTATGAGTTTGTACAGCAAATTGATTTAGTTATACACATACATGTGTGTTAGCTGCTCAATTGTGTCTGTCTCTTTGTAATTCCATGACTATAGCCCTCCAGGCTCCTCTGTCCATGCAATTTTCCAGGCAAGAATACTGGAGTGGGCTGCCATTTCCTACTCCGGGGGGTTTTCCTGACCCAGGGATAGAACCGGGTCTCTCACACTGCATGCAGACTCTTTGCCAGCTGAGCCACTAAGCCCATACATATACATAATATTCTTTTTCAGATTCTATTTTCATATGGGTTACTCAGAATATTAAGTAGAGTTCTCTGTGCTATACAGTAGGTCCTTGTTGGTTACCTATTTCATATATAGTAGTGTGTGTGTCTCAAGTTCCTAATTTATCCCTCCCACACATTTTTCCTTTGGTAACCACAGGTTTGTTTTAAAAATCTGTGAATCTATTTCTATTTTGTAAATAAGTTCATTTGTATCATTTATTTAGATTCCACATACAGGCGATATCATATGATACTTCTGTTTCTCTGTCTGGCTTACTCCACTTAGTATGATAATCTCTACATCTGTCAGTCTTGCTGCAAATGGCATTATTCCACTCTTTCTGGTTGAGTAATATTCCACTGTATACAGGTACCACTGCTTCATTATCCATTCCTTTGTCAGTGGGCGTTCAGGTTGCTCCCATGTTTTGGCTATCGTACGTAGTGTTGCAATGAACACTGGGCTACAGGTGTCTTTCTGATTTATGCTTTTCTCTAGATATGTGTCCAGAAGTGGGGATGCTGGGTCATATGGTAGTTCAGTTTTTAGTTTTTTAAGTAACCTCCCCATACTGTTTTCCATAGTGGCTGTACCAATTTACATTCCCACCAGCAATGTAGGGGGGTTCCCTTTTCTTCTCTTTATTGTTTGTAGGTTTTTAAAGAATTAATTTATTTTTGGTTGCACTGGGTCTTCACGGGGGCCACAGGCTCTTTGCTGCTGTGTGCTAGCTTTCTCTAGCTGTGGTGAGCAGAGGCTACTCTCTAGTTGTAGTGAGTGGGCTTCTCATCTCGGTGGCCTCTCTTTGTTGCGGAGCACAGGCTGTAGAGTGCGCAGGCTTCCGCAATTGCGGCTCATGGGCTCTAGAGTGTGGGTTCAGTGATTACAGCACACCACCTTAGTCGCCCCTTGACATGTGGGATCTTAGTTCTGCAACCAGGGATCAAACTGGTATCCCCTGCATTGACAGGCAGATTCTTAACCCCTGGACCACCAAGGAAGTCCCTGTTTGTAGGGGTTTAATTTATTTATTTAATTTCTGGTTGTGTTGGATCTTTGTGGTGGCGCGGGCTTTTCTCTAGTTGTGGTGAGTGGGGGCTTTTCCCCAGTTGTGGTGCTTAGACTTCTCATTGTGGTGGCTTCTCTTGCTGGGGAGCATGGGCTTTATGGCACAGGGGCTTCAATAGTTTCGACACACGGGCTCATAGCTGTGGCTCTCAGGCTTTGGAGCAGAAGCTCAACAGTTGGAGTACACAGGCTTAGTTGATCCGTAGCCCGTGAGATGCTGCTGCTGCATTAGCAGGTGGAATCTTTACCACTGAGCCGCCAGGGAAGCCCTGTAGGTTTTCTGATGATGGCCATTCTGACCAGTGTGAGATGATGCCTCTTTGTAGTTTTGATTTGCATTTTTCTCTGATAATTAGTGATGTTGAGCATCTTTTCATGTGACCATCAGATTTAAAAATATTGAACCACCTTTACATGCTGGGGATAAAGTGGTGATGTTTTTCATTATTCAATTTCTTTACTTGATACAGGGCTATCCAGACTGTTTCTTCTTGAGTAAATTTTGGTAATTTCTCTTTCTCAAGGAATTTGTTAATTACGTATAAATTGTCTACTTTATTGATATACAGATGTGTATATTATTCTGTTATCCATTTTTTAAATTTAGTTTCTGCCGGGTATTTGTTGCTGTGTGGGCTTTTCTCTAGTGGTGAGTTGGGCTACTCTGTTGCGGCGTCGACTTCGCATTGCAGTGGCCCCTCTTGCTGCAGAGCACAGGCTCCAGGATGCGGGGCTTTAGTAGTTGCAGCACGTGGCCTCAGTAGCTGTGGCTCCAGGCTTTAGAGCAGAGGCTCAACAGTTGGGTCTCATGGGCTTAGTTGCTCTGCAGCATGTGAGACCCTGGGTCAGGGAACCCAGTCTCCTGCATTGGCAGGCGGATTCTTTACCACTGAGTCACCAGGGAAGTCCCCATTTTCCTTTTAATGCCTGTACAAAGCTGTAGTAATGTCCCTGTTTTGATGCCTGACATTGGTAATTTGTTTCTTTTTTCATGGTTCTTTGTCAGTCTAGGTAAAGATTTATCAATTTTTATCAATGTAATCAAGAAAATAGTTTTTTTATTTCATTGAATTTCTCCATGCCTTATCTATTTTCACTTATTTTTGCTCTTAGTTTTCTTCTGCTTATTTTTGGTTTAATTTATTCTTCCTTTCTAGCTTTAAAAAAAGACAATACTTTTATTGAAACAATTCACATACCATATAACTGAACAACTTAAAACGTGCTATTTGATGACTTTTAGTATAGCCAATGAATTGTGTATTCATTATCACAATCAATATGGAAACACATTCACTAACCCAAAAAGAAACCTAATGCCAACACTCCCTAATTCCCCCACCCCAGGCAACCACTAATCTTTATTTTCTAGGTTTGTCTACTCTGGACACTCATACATATAGAATCACATTACAATAGACAGCCCCTGGTGATTAATTTCTTTCACTTAGCATATATTTAGGGTTCGTCCATCTTGTAGCATGTATCACTACTTCATTTCTTTTTATTGCTGAGTAATATTCCTCATTGTATAGCTTTTCCAGCTTTTTAAGGTAGAAACCAGATTAATTCTGGACTTTTCTTCTTTCTAATGTAGACATTAGTGCTGCAAACTTACATCTAAGCACTAATTGTTTTCATTATACTTACTAAAGTTTTTCTCTATTTTCCTAATTGAATTCTTTTATTATTATATTGTTTGGTTTTTATAATGCCCTTTAATGTGCCAAGAAAAAATGAATAGGATGAAGAGCATGATATCTGATGAACATATTTTTCAGGCCCATCTGTAATATAACCTGAAGATTTTAAAGGCAACTTCTTCAAAACAGCACTTCACCACAGTCAATACATTTCTTTCAGTTCTTAATCAACTGACTGAGATCAGGGTTTCTCAATTTGGCACTACTGACATTTGGGAGTGATTAGTTTTCTTGAGTTATAATTCTTATGACATATTAGTTTTAGGTGTACAACATAATGATTCAATACTTACATATATTGCACAATGATCATCACAGTAATCATTAGCATCCATCACTACACACACATTTTTTTTTCCTAGTGACTTATTTATTAACTGGAAGTTTGTACATCTTGATCACCTTCACCCATTTTGCACCCCCAACCTACCCTTCACCTTTGGAAAACACTAACTCTTCTCTCTGTATCTGTGGGTAGGTTTTCTGTTGTCGTTTTGTCTTTTTAGATTCCACATATAAGTAAGGTCATATAGTATTCAATAGTTCTCTCTCTCTCTCCCACTTATTTCACTTGGCATGATATCCTCAGGATCCACTCATGGTGTCACAAATAGCAAGACTTCTTTTTATGGATGATTAATATTCTATTGCATATATATATATATCACATTTTCTTTACCTATTCATTCATCAATGGACACTTAGGTTGCTTCCATGTTCAGTGTGGCAAAGAACATGGGGGTGCATGTATATTTTCAAGTTAGTACTTTTATTTCTGTAGATAAAAAGCCAGAAGTGGAACTGCTCTTTTTAAGATTTTGAAGAAACTTCATACTGTTTTCCAGAGTAGCTACGCCATGAGTGCACTAATTTTAAATCTTTTTTTTTAATTTTATACTATAAATGTTAAAGTTAAATTTTTTTTCTGTAGCTGCTGCTCTGTCCTATGGGTTTAAAAATCAGTATTTTCATCATCTTTCATATCTAACTATTTCATATTTCCATTCTAGTATCAGAAGTACATTCTCTAGATATCTTGGGAAGGTATCATAGGAACAATATTTTCTGAGTTCCTGCATATTGATAGATTTGTCTGTGTCCTTTGTACTTAAAGGCTAAATTATGCTGGATATAAAACCTTTTGTTCACAATTTCCTTCCTTGACTATCTTAAATATATTTTATATCCATTTTCTTTCAGGATGAAGTGTTGCTGTCAACATCTAATAATGATCTAACTTGCTCTCCTTTATAAGTAATGTGGCCTTTTTGCCAAAATGCTCAAAGGAATTCTTTTCTCCCTTCAAATCTCGTAATTTTATAGGTATGTTTTGATGTTGGTCATTCTGAGTTGTTATTCTCTGGCACACAAGTCTCTGCTCTTTCAATATATAGTTTTAAGCATTTTTAGGAAAGTGTTGTGTCTGTCTCAGCCTACTCATAGTGATGCTGTTGGATAGGAATGCCTGAGACAGTTGCCTGGATCCCTGTTACTGGAGCCCCCACAGACATTTCCGGACCAGAGTCCGTGTTGTGGCTGACCCAGTCCTGTGGTTCTTAATATGACTGCAGGGAGCACCTCAGCCATCAGGGAATGTATACTCATGGCTGATTCACATTGTTGTACAGCAGAAACCAACACAACTTGTGTTTTGCAGAAAGTTTTCACTTTCATCTCAAGGATTCGTTAACAAAATAAGCCACTTGTTATATACAAATAAATAATACCTATATTCATTAGAGAATTATCTAGCTTACTTTCAGTATGCTAACATTAAAAGAAAAGAGAAATAGAAACAGCAGAGGATACATCACAAAATTTGCTTTTTGACCAATATCCAGACTCAAACAGTGCTGGGAATTCCTGTGTCACAGCACATCTGGAATCCCAGTTGGGAAAAGTTCCCAGGCAGCGTGTCTGCTCTGTGGGTGAGACTTCAAAAATTGCACTTTGGGTTCCTGCTTATAATCCCAGGACGCAAACTGACATCATCATCTATCGTGAGCAAACTGCAGCTCTGGTTCATGTTAATGCTATTTGTTTTGTCTGATAAAACCTGGACTGTTGTTAAGCCTGGAGCTTGGTTGGTCAGGGCCCCTCCAAGGTGTCAACAATCTCAAGATATGTCCCCTATCTTATCTACGGTGCCACAAGTCTTGCACTCACAGCAGGCAGTCCGGGCACTCAGAGACAGGCCAGTGTCCAGGCAGAGACAGAGGCCTGCTCTGCTTTGTCTCTGAAGCCTAAACAAGACTATTTCTTTCACTTCCCTAACACACTGTAAAGCAGCTGCTGTTGTTCAGTCACCAAGTCATGTCTGACTCTTTGCAACCAACTCCAGGGACTGTGAGACACCAGGCTTCCCTGTCCTTCACCATCTCCGGGACTTTACTCAGATTCATGTGCACTGAGTGGGTGATGCCATCTGACCATCTCATCCTGTGCCACCCCTTTCTCCTCTCACCCTCGATCTCTCCCATCATCAGGGTCTTTTCCATTGAGTTGGCTCTTCACATCAGGTGGCCAAAGTACTGGAATTTTAGCATCAGTCCTTCCAGTGATTATTCAGGATTGATTTCCTTTAGGGATTGACTCGTTTGAACCCCTTGCAGTCCAAGAGACTCTCAAGAGTCTTCTCCAGCACCACAGTTCAAAAGCATGAATTCTTTGGCACTCAGCCTCTTTATGGTCCAACTCTCACATCCATACACAACAACTGGAAAAACCACAGTTTTGACTATATAGACCTTTATCAGCAAAGTGATATCTGCTTTATAATGCACTGTCTAGGTTTGTCATCAGTTTCCTTCCAAGGAGCAAGTTAATTTCATGGCTGTAGTCACTGTCTGCAGTGATTTTGGAGCCCAAGAATATAAAATCTGTCACTGCTTCAACTTTTCCCCTCTATTTGCCATGAAGTGATGGGGTTGGATGCCAAGATCTTAGTTTATGAAATGTTGAGCTTTAAGCCAGCTTTTTCACTCTCCTCTTTCACCATCATTAAGAGGCTCTTTAGTTCCTCTTAGCTTTCTGCCATTAGAGTGTATCATCTGCATATCTGAGGTTGTTGATATTTCTCCTGGCAGTCTTGATTCCAGCTTGTGATTCACCCAGCCCGGCATCTCACATGCTGTAATCTGCATATCCATTAAGTAAACAGAGTGATAACATACAACCTGTTCAGACTCTTTTTCCCAATTTTGAACCAGTCAGTTGTTCCATGTAAGGTTCTAACTGTTGCTTCTTGACCCACATATAGATTTCTCAAGAGATAGGTAAGGTGATCTGGTATTCTCATCTCTTTAATAATTTTCCACATTTTGTTGGGATCCACACAAAGGATTTAGTGTAGTCAGTGAAGCAGAAGTAGATGTTTTTTGCAATTCCATTGCTTTCTCTATGATCCAGGGAATGTTGGCAATGTAATCTCTAGTTCCTCTGCCTTTTTAAACCCAGCTTGTGCATCTGGAAGTTCTCAGTTCACATTCTGCTGAAGCCTAGCTTGAAGGATTTCGAATGTAATCTTACTAGCATTTGAAACGAGCACAGCTGTGTAGTAGTTTGGACATTCTTTGACACCACCCTTCTTTGAGATTGGAATGAAAACTGGCCTTTTCCAGTCCTTTAGCCGTTGCTGAGTTTTGCTGAGTTCCCAAATTTGCTGACATATAGAGTGCAGCACTTTAACAGCATCATCTTGTATGATTTTAAATAGCTCAACTAGAATTCCATCACCTCCACTAGTCTTGTCGGTAGTAATGCCTTCCTAAGGCCCACTTGACTTCACACTCCAGGGTGTTAGGCTAGTCTAGGTGATGTCAATCACACCATTGTGCTTACCTCAATCATTAAGACCTTTTTTGTATAGTTCTTCTGTATATTATTGCCACCTCTTTTTAATTTTGTCTGTTTCTGTTAAGTCCTTACCGTTTTTGTACTTTATTGTGCCCATCCTTGCATGAAATGTTCCCTTGATGTCTCCGATTTTCTTGACAAGATCTCATGTTTCCCATTCTACTCTTTTCCTCTACTTTGCACTGTTTATTTAAGATGGTCTTCTTATCTTCCTTGCTATTCTCTGGAGCTCTGCGTGTAGTTGGGTATATCTTTCCCTGTCTCCTTTGCCTTTCACGTGCAGGAGGACCTGGGTTTGATCCTTGGATTGGGAAGATCCCCTGGAGAAGGGAAAGGCTACCCACTCCAGTGATGTGACCTGGAGAATTCTATGGACTATACAGTCGCAATGCGACTTTCACTTCACTTTACTTCTTTTCTTAGGTTTGGTGAACTTCTAAATTTCTGAGAATGTGTATAAGCACTCGATTTCCTTTAAGCCAGTTAAATACAGCTCATTTACAAGTTTGTTGTTGTTATTCAGTTGCTCAGTTTCGTCCAACTCTTTGCAACCCCATGGACTGCAGCACTCCAGGCTTCACCATCTCCCGGAGTTTGCTCAAACCCATGTCCATTGAGTCGGTGATGCCATCCAACCATCTCACGCTCTGTCATCCCCTTCTCCAACCATCTTATGCTCTGTTGTCCCCTTCTTCTGCCTTCAATCTTTCCCAGCCTCAGGGTCTTTTCTAATGAGTCAGCTCTTTGCATCAAGTAGCCAAAGTATTGGAGCTTCAGCTTCAGGATCAGTCCTTCCAATGAATATTCAGGACTGATTTCCTTTAGGATTGATTCATTTGATCTCTTTGCAGTCCAAGGGACTCTCAAGAATCTTCTCTAATACCACAGTTCAAAAGCATCAGTTATTCAGTGCTCAACCTTTTTTTATGGTTCAGCTCTCACATCCATACATGACTACTGAAAAAGTTAAATTTTACACAAAGGCAGAACCGGAAATTTAGAAGTTAATTTTTACACAAAGATAGAACCAGAAATCTCATATTTTCCCCACTTGTATTTAAAATGGCCCTTTTTCCCCTCAGTCTGGTAGACTACAGATGAATCAAGTAGTTCCTAAGAGCGCCGCAGGCTAGTTACATTGCAAGAACAGAGGAGGGGAAAATGCAAGCTCTTGTTTTTTCTTTCTCTTAAAATCCCACTTAGTTACCCAAAGCTGGAATCTCAGGCAGTGGGCCTTGTTTGTTGTTCAAGGCTTGAGTGCTCCGCTGTGTCCACAATGTGTAGAGACTTGCAGGAGCAGCAGGACAGACAAAACTACATCACGTACAGAGATGCCAGTGACAAAAGCTAAGGACACGAACAAGAGTTTTCAGGATAAAGAGGACTGGAGTGGAGAGATGAGGACCAAGGGGAGAGGTGAGAGGAGGAGGGACAGAAAGGACTGAAAATGAGACAGAGACAGAGAGATTGCCATTTCCACCCACCCGCTGTGGGTGTCTATTCAGACCCCAACCTGTACGCCTCCAGAAAGGGCTGGTTAAGGAGAGAGCATCCTGTCCACTGTCCACCAGGGTGATCAAGCCTGGGAAACAGTCTGTTGTACATCATGTTTGGGACTGCAACCCACGGAGAAGGCAATGGCACCCCACTCCAGTACTCTTGTCTGGAAAATCCCACGGGCAGAGGAGCCTGGTAGGCTGAAGTCCATGGGGTTGCTAAAAGTCGGACACGACTGAGCAACTTCCCTTTCCCTTTTCACTTTCATGCACTGGAGAAGGAAATGGCAACCCACTCCAGTGTTCTTGCCTGGAGAATCCCAGGGACAGGGGAGCCTGGTGGGCCGCCATCTATGGGGTCACACAGAGTCGGACACGACTGAAGTGACTTAGCAGCAGCAGCAGCAACCCACAGGTGGAACTCTCACCCACATGTACACCAGTATTTAGAAATCTGTCACTTCAGCCCACCTGCATGGGACTTCTCCTGGAGGCAAGAAAACAAAGGTGAGAACATTGGGACGACCAGACTTCTAGCCACTACATGATATGAGGTTTCACTTCAATCTCTGGTCAGTGGGGAGCCCCCTGGATGAAGGTCTGCCAGGCATGAGGTGAGTAGCTCTCCCCTCTGCTCGTCACCCATCAAGGTGAGCCATTGCCGGCCGGAGGGAGCAGGTCTCACAAGCTGAGAGGAGTGATGCTGTAGCTAACCAACATCCACACTCTCAGATGGAAAGGGCAGAGAGAGAAGTAGATTCAGGAGAGGGAAAGTGATGCATGAAAAAGGACAAAGTTAAAATGTTAGTCGCTCAGTTGTGTCTGGCTCTTTGTGACCCCGTGGACTGTAGCCCACCAGGCTCCTCTGTCCATGGCATTTTCCAGGCAAGAATACTGCAGTGGCTTGCCATTTCCTTCCCCAGAGGATCTTCCCCACCCAGGGATCAAACCCTGATTTGATTTCAGGGTGCTTTCAGGCTGACTCTTTACCGTCTGAGCCACCAGAGAAGCCCCAAAAGGACAGAGGGAAAATGATGAAGGAAAAAAGACAAGGGGAGAGGGGGAAAGCATTGCCGTAGTGAGAGGACGGAGGCCCCAGGGGGCTGGAAGGCAGACTTAGCAAACAAGGTGCATTTGTCACCCACTGGGAAGGTGTGTGTGGCGATCATGGAGGCACGCATATCCTCTCCCCAGATAGAGACAACTGCCCTGTGTTGGGGTTACTGACCAGGGTTCTTGTCCTTTCCCAGTCGATAGAAATTAATCAGAGCCTGGAAAAAAAAATCCAGACAAGGCTTTATTGGGGTGTCTGCTGTAGCAGGGGAAAATGAGAACAATCAGCTCCAAAAGCGAGGGGTTGTGCTTGTTCCTTAATGGGGTGAGGGTAGGGTGTCTCCAGGGGGGATAGCTCTTCCATGTGCAGGAGGCATTGCAGTGCTCTGTTTTTGCTCTCAGTTCAGTCGCTCAGTCGTGTCCGACTCTTTGCGACCCCATGAATCGCAGCAGCCAGGCCTCCCTGTCCATCACCAACTCCCAGAGTTCACTCAGACTCATGTCCATTGAGTCAGTGATGCCACTCTAGGCTCCTATAAAGTGGGGTTTTGGTCTTTGTATTTTGGGGTCCAGAATTTGCCCCAGGTGTGCATGCATGCTGTTATTTTCCATCCCATATAGTCTGTCTGTACTTTGTTGCTGGAGAAGAGGTGTATACAGGTGCAAGCAGTATAGCACTGCAGAAAAGGGTCCCAGGTCCCAGCCTGTCTCAGTTTTGGAAATGGACTTTTCTTCTTACTTTCCTTTCTCAATTGTCACTTATTATTGTATATAATTGCAACTATTTTTTAAAATGGATTTTATATTCTGCAACTTTTCTTACTCCATACTGGGTTTAGTTTTGCTTGTAATTCTTAGGCTTTTCTACATATAAAGTCATAGCACATGTGAACAGAGATAATTTAACTTCTCTTTCAATTTGGAGGCCTTTTTGCTTGTTCTTGCTCAATTGCTCGGGCCAGGACTTCCAATACCATGGCAAATAGAAGTGATAAAATTGTCTTGGTCTTAGAAAAAGCCTTTCACCTTTGAATATGTTAACGATGGGGTTTTTAAAAATCATGTTGAGAAAATCCCCTTTTATTCCTAGTTTGTTAAGAGTTTTTACCATTAAAGGGTGTTAAAATTTGTCAAATGGGTTTTCTGTGGCAACTGGAATTATCACGTGGGTTTTCTTCCATTTATTATTAACGTGTATTATGTTTCATACAATGTACCATCCTTGCATTTCAAGAACAAACCCCACTTGAAAAGAACAACAAAACTGATAAATCTTTCACCAATGACTAAGAAAAAAAAGATAGAATTCAACTACTGAATCAGAAGTGAAAGTGGGGCCACCACTACCAATTTTATAGAAATGAAAAGCATTGTAAGAGTCCTAGGAACAATTGTACACCAATAATTGGATGACCTGGATGAAATGGACAAATTCCTAAAGATACACAATCAAGAAGACTGGATAAGAATGGAAAATCGGAATAAACCTACAACTAGTGTGGGATTGAATCTATAATCAAAGAGCTCTCAGCCAAGGAGAGCCCTGGACCAGGTGCTTCTCTGTTGATTCTATAAGTCATGTGCAAAGAGCTAGGACCAGTGCTTCTCAAATTCTTCCCAAAAAACTGGAGAGGAAAGGACATTTTAAACTCACTTCATAAGTCCAGTGTACCAACGTGACGGTATCCACACTGATACCAATGCAAGACAGTGATACTACCAGGAATCCCTTATAAATATTCATGCAATGTCTTCATCAAAATATTAGCCAACTGAATTGATCATCATTTTAAGAAATTATATACCATAACCGTGTGCATGCCTTCTCTTAGCTCATTCCACCACCACTGGGCTCTCAAAGCTAGAAATTCAATTTCCCTTTGAATCTAAGTAGCACTTTATCTCTACTTTCATAATATCATTTTAACCTGGTACATACAGTTGTATATAGCATGTTTCTCAGATTTTCCTCTGTATTTAATCATGTAACCTGTAAATAACAAGAAATTTTTTCCTTTGTAATCATAATTTCTTGCCTTGACCAAGACTTGTAGCTGCTTATAGCATAGCAATGTGTCTAATTTAAGCAAAAAGGTTGTTTTAAATTATGTGAATTAGATTTTTGACTGTGCTGAATCTTCATTGCCGAGTGGACTTTTCTCTAGTTGTGGCAAGCAGGGGCCCCTCTCTAGTCATGGTGTGCAGGCTTCTCATTGTTGTGGCTTCTCTTGTTGCTAAGCACAGGCTCTAGGGTGTGCAGCTTCAGTAGTTGCAACATGAGGGCTCAGTAGCTGTGGTTCCTGGGTTCTAGCGCACAGGCTCAATAGTTGTGGCACACAGGCTGTTTGTAGACTTTTTGATGGTCATTCATTCTGACTGGTGTGAGGTGACACTTCATTGTAGTTTTGATTTGCATTTCTCTGATAATTAAGACATTGAGTGTCTTTTCATTGCTTGTTGCCCATCTTCAGGTCATCTTTGGAGAAATTTCTGTTTAGGAATTCTGTCCATTATTTGATTGAATTATTTGTTTGATGTTGAGCTGCATTAGCTGCTTATAGAGTTTTGAGATGAATCCTTTGTCAGTTACTTTGCTTGCAAACATTTTCTCCCATTGTGAGTGTTGCCTTTTCATTGTTTGTGGTTTCCTTTGTTGTGCAAATGTTTTTAAGTTTCATTAGGTCCCATTTGTTTTTATTTTCATTACTGAAGGAGGTGGATTAAAAAAACGATCTTGCTGTGATTTATGCTTGACACTATTTTGAATGGAAATGTACTAGCAAGCATTTGACCTTTCTTCTGGTGTTAACTGAAATTCTTTAAAAACAAATTTCACAATCAAGTGTGATATTTACTAGAAGTTTATAGTAGCTACCTGTTACAGATTAAGGAGGTTCCCTACTACTTTTAGTTTCTAATTTGTTTTATTTTTTAATCATGTGGATGTCAAACACCTTCTCAAGCAATTAATATTATATTTATTGAAGCTCTGGATTTAATTAGTCGATTTTATATTTTTTAATTTTACTAGAGTAGAGCAATGGCACCCCACTCCAGTACTCTTGCCTGGAAAATCCCATGGATGGAGGAGCCTGGTGGGCTGCAGTCCATGGGGTCGCTGAGAGTTGGACACGACTCAGTGACTTCACTTTCACTTTTCATTTTCATGCATTGGAGAAGGAAATGGCAACCCACTCCAGTGTTCTTGCCTGGAGAATCCCAGGTACGGCAGAGCCTGGTGGGCTGCCATCTATGAGGTCACACAGAGTCGGACACGACTGAAGCGACTTAGCAGAGTATAGTTGATTTATAATGTGTTAGTTTCAGGTGTACAGCAAAGTGACTGAGTTATGCATATACATATCTTCATACTTTTTTAGATTCTTTTTCCATATAGGGAAAGGAATATTCACTAAAATTCCCTGTGCTGTATAGCAAGTCCTGGTAGGTTATCTATTTTATATATAGTAGTGTGTGAGTGAGTGAAGTCACTCAGTCGTGTCCGACTCCTTGTGACCCCATGGACGGTAGCCTACCAAGCTCCTCTTTCCATAGGATTTTCCAGGCAAGAGTACTGGAGTGGGTTGCCATTTCCTTCTCCAGGAGATCTTCCCAACCCAGGGATCGAACCCAGGTCTCCCACATTGTAGGCAGACACTTTACCATCTGACCCACCAGGGAAGAGCCCAATAGTAGTGTGTATATATCCCTAGCTCCTAATTTATCCTCCCTGCCCCATTTCCCCTTTGTTAACTTTTTTTTTCTGTTGTTGTTCAGTTGCTAAGTCGTATCCACTCTTTGTGATCCCCTGGACTGCAGCATGCCAGGCTTCCCTGTCCTTCACTATCTCCCCAAGTTTGCTCAAACTCATGTCCATCGAGTTGGTGATGCCATCCAACCATCTCATCCTCTGTCATCCGCTTCTCCTCCTGCCCTCAACCTTCTCCAGCATCATGGTCTTTTCCAGTGAGTTGGCTCTTTGCACCAGGTGGAGCAAGTATTGGAGCTTCAGCTTCAGCATCAGTCCTTCCAGTGAAGATTCAGGATTGATTTCCTTTAGGATGGACTGGCTTGATCTCCTTGCTGTCCAAAGGACTCACAAGAGTTCTTCTCCAGCACTACCATTGGAAGGCATCAATTTTTGGTGCTCAGCCTTCTTTGTGGTCCAACTCTCACATAATTCATGACTGTTGTTAAAACCATAGCTTTGACTATATGGACCTTTGTCGAGAAAGTGATGTTTCAGCTTTTTGATACACTGTCTAGGTTTGTCACAGATGCTTGCTCCTTGGAAGGAAAGTTTTTAATTTCATGGTTGCAGTCACTGTCTGCAGTGACTTTGGAGCCCAAGAAATAAGTCTGTCACTGTTTCCATTTTTCTCCATCTATTTGCCATGAAGTGATGGGACTGGATGCCATGATATTAGTTTTTTGAATGTTGAGTTTTAAGCCAGCTGTTTCACTCTCCTCTTTCACCTTCATCAAGATGTTCTTTAGTTCCTCTTTGCTTTCTGCCATTAAAGTGATATCATCTGCATATCTGAAGTTGTTGCTATTTCTCCCGGCAATCTTGATTCCAACTTGGGATTCATCCAGCCCAGCATTTTGTATGATGTACTCTGCATATAAGATAAATAAGCAGGGTGACTATATACAGTTTTGAGGTACTCCTGTCCCAATTAGGAAACATTCTGTTGTTCTATGTCCAGTTAACTGTAGCTTCTTGACCTGCATACAGGTTTCTTAGGAGGCAGGTAAGGTGGTCTGGTATTCCCATCTCTTGAAAATGTTCCCACAGTTTGTTGTGATCCACACGTCAAAGACTTTAACATAGTCAATGAAGCAGAAATAGATGTTTTTCTGGAACTCTCTTGCTTTTTCTATGATTCAGTGGATGTTGGCAATTTGATTTCTGGTGCCTCTGCCTTTTCTAAATCCAGCTTGTACATCTGGAAGTTCTTGGTTCATGTACTGTTGAGGCCTGGCTTGAAGGATTTTGAATATTACCTTGCTAGCATATGAAATGAGCACAATTGTGCTATAGTTTGAACATTCTTTGGCATTGCCCTTCTTTGGGATTGAAATGAAAACTGACCTTTTCCAGTCCTGTGGCCACTGCTGAGTTTTCCAAATTTGCTGGCATACTGAGTGCAGCACTTTCACAGCAGCATCTTTTAGGATTTGAAATAGCTCAACTGGAATTCCATCACCTCCACTAGCTTTGTTTGTAGTGATGCTTCCTCAGGCCCTCTTGACTTTGCACCCCAGGATATCTATAGTGACCACACCGTCATGGTTATTTGGGTTAAGACCTTTTTTTTTTTTTTTATTGTTCTTCTGTGTATTCTTGCTGCCTCTTCTTAATCTCTTATGCTTCTGTGAGGTCCATACCATTTCTGTCCTTTATTGTGCCCATCTTTGCATAAATGTTCCCTTGGTATCTCTAATTTTTTTTGAAGATTTCTAGTCTTTCCCATTCTGTTGTTTTCCTCTATTTCTTTTCATTGCTCACTTAAGAAGGCTTTCTTATCTCTCCTTGCTGTTCTTTGGAACTCTGCATTCAGACGGGTATACCTTTCTGTTCCTCCTCTGCCTTTCCCTTCTCTTCTCTTCGATTTGTAAGGCTTTCGCAGACAACCATTTTGTCTTGCATTTCTTTTTCTTGGGGATGGTTTTGGTCACTGCTTCCTGTACAATGTTATGAAACTCTGTGCATTGTTCTTCAGGGATTCTATTAGATCCAATCCCTTGCATCTATTCATCCCTTACACTGTATAATCATAAGGGATTTGATTTAGGTCATACCTGAATGGCCGAGTGGTTTCCCTACTTTCTTCGAATTTTAAGTCTGAGTTTTGCAATGAGTTCCTAAGTTTTTTTTTTTTTTTTTTTATGTGTGAGCCTGTTTCTATTTTGTAAGTAAGTTCTTTTATACCATTTTTAAAGAACTAGAGTCCACATTTGAGTGAAATCGTCTTTTTCTGCCTGACTTCACTTAATATGATAATCTGTTTATCCATATTGTTGCAAATGGCATTACTTCATTCTTTTTAATAGGTCAGTAATATTCCATTGTATATATGTTCCACATCTTCTTTATTCACTCCTCTGTCAGTGAACATTTAGGTTGCTTCCTTGTCTTGACTACTGTAAACAGTGCTACAGTGATTATTGGGGTGTGTGTATCTTTTAGCTATGGTTTCTCTGGATCTATGTCCTAGAGTGGGATAGCTGGATCATATGGTTGTTATGTTTTTAACTTTTTAAGGAGCACCCATACTGTTCTCCATAATGGTTATACCAATTTGCATTCCCTCTACAGTGTAGGAGAGTTCTCTTTCCTCCATGCCCTCACAGCATTTATTGTTTGTAGATCTTTTGATGATGGCCATTCTGACCAGTGTGAGGTGATACCTCATTGTAGTTTTGATTTGCATGTCTCTGATAATTAGTGATGTTGAACATCTTTGCATCTGCTTTTTGGCCATCAGATTTTTAAAATATTGAACCATTTTTATTTCTTGGGATTATGTGGTAATGGTTTTAATTATTAATTCAGTTTCTTAACTTGATATGGGGTTGTCCAGGATATTTCTTCTTGGGTAAATTTTGGTTATTTGTCTCTAAGAAATTTGTCAATTTCATATGAATTGTCTAATTTATTGACATAAAAATGTTCATAATATTCCATTATCCTCATTATACTTGTAAAAACTGTTGTAGTATCCCTTTTTTGATGCCTGATACTGTTTCTTTTCTCTTGACGCTATCAGTCTAGCTAAGGATTTATCAATTTTTATTGATGCATTCAAGAAAATATTTTTTGGCTTTATTGAATTTCTCTATGATTTGCCTGTTTTATATCATTTATTTCTGCTCTTAGTTTTCTTCTTTGGTTTAGTTTGTTCTTCCTTTCTTGCCTTAAACAGAAAAAAAACCCCACTTCTACTAAAACAGAATTCACATATCATACAATTCTATAGCTTAAAATGTACTACTTGATGACTTTTAATATATTCAAAGAATTGAGTATTCATCATCACAATCAACTTGGGAACACTTTCATTAATCCAAAAAGAAATCTAATACCATCACTCTGTAATACCCCCATCCCCAGGAAACCACTAATCTTCTTTCTGTTTAGATCTGTCCGTTCTGATGCTTTTGAGCTGTGGTGTTAGAGAAAACTCTTGAGAGTCTTGGATTGCAAGGAGATCCAACCAGTCTATCCTAAACGAAATCAGTCCTGAATATTCATTGAAAGGACTGATGCTGAAGCTGAAACTCCAATACTTTGGCCACCTGATGAAAAGAACTGACTCATTGGAAAAGACCTTGATGCTGGGAAAGACTGAAGACAGGAGGAGAAGGGGATGACAGAGGATGAGATGGTTGGATGGCATCACCAACTCAATGAACATGAGTTTGAGCAAACTCTGGGAGTTGGTGATGGACAGGGAAGCCTGGAGTGCTGCAGTCCATGGGGTTGCAAAGAGTTGGACACAACTGAGCGACTGAACTGACTGACTGATTCTGGGCATTTCAAACACATGGCATTGTATTACCAATACACAGCCCCTGGTGATTAACTTCTTTTGCTTAGTATATTTTAAGGTTCATCTACCTTGTAGCATGTATCACTAGTTCATTTATTTTTATTGCTAATATTCTCTATTGTATAGTTTTCCAGCTTCTTAAGGTGGAAACCAGATTATTATGGTTTCTATAATGCCCTTTAATGTTCCAAGAAAAAGTGAATAGGATGAAGAACATGATATCTGATCAATATATCTATCAAGCTCAACTGTAATACAACCTGAAAACTTTAAAGGCAGTGCTTCTTCAAACAAGCACTGCACTGCAATATGTTAGTTTCAGGTAATAATATAATGCTTCAATATTTATATTACAGAATGATCATCACAATAATCACTAACATCCATCACCACACATGGTTACATTTTTTCCTTGTGACTTTTTTTTAATTAAGCAAAGAACTTTATTAATCTTTATTTCAAACTTTATTCTTAGGCTTTTCATCTTAATTAGCAGCAAAGAATGAACTGTATATAAGCAAAAACTGAAAAGAGCTGCAGTGTCCAGTGGCTGGGCTTAAAGACACTAGAGACCACGATTTTATCAGATCCATAAACAAAACTTTAAAAGCAGTCATAATATAAAATAGCAGCTCCTAGTAACTTCTTTAAAATTTATCTTCTTCAGAAGTTGACTCAATTCAGTTTGCTGCATTCTTGGAAGCCTCATCAAAATTATCCACTAGATCTGTACCTTCGTCGTCATCTTCTTCTCTGGCAAGTGGTGCTCCTTCATACACAGATTGTTTGGGCAGAGCTTGACGAGTCTCGTCAAACTAGTCATACTATCTGCACCAAGTTGGTTTAAGATGCTGGGTAACATTTCTGTCAGCTGCTGTGTCTCAGCATTGCCTGTAATGGTGGAAGTGTTTGCTGCCAGAGATGCCTGAAATTTAGCGTTGTTAAAGTGGATCAATGTGCCTTGATTTGTGAACCTACTCACCTCTTCAATACCAGGGATGTTGTCTAACCCTAACTTCTTTAAAGGGGACTGAAGTTTTTTGTCATCTACCGTAGTTGTTCTATGAACCACCTTCTTCTTTCGGCAAGCAGTTCCTTTCCCACCAATGCACACTTGTGCAGGCAGCTTTCTCCTGGTTCATGATAGTTTCTTTCATCTTGCTGGAGCGGAAATGGGGCTGCGCTGGGGACTAGGTTTGGTGCTCAGATCGTCTTGGGCAGACCAGCTGAGATTAGGCACACACATGTGGGGATGCAAGATGGCAGCTAGATGTGACTTATTTATTTTATAACTGGAAGTTTGTACTTCTTGATCACCTCCACCCTTTTTACCCTTTACCCTAACCCTTACCTTTGGAAACCACTAAATCTTTTCTCTATCTGTATGTTTAGGTTTTTGTTACCATTTTGTCTTCTTAGATTCTACATACAAGTAAGATCGTCTAGTATTCAATAGTTATCTTTCTCTGTCCAGCTTATTTCACTTGGCATGGTAATCTTCAAGGTCCATTCATGGTGTCACAAATGACAAAACTTCTTTATGGATGATTAATATTCTATTGTGTGTATATATCACATTTCCTTTATTCATTCATTCATCAATGGACACTTAGGTTGCTTCCATGTCCAGTGCTGCAAAGAACATGGGGGTGCATGTATATTTTCAAGTTAGTGCTTTCACTTCTGCTGATAAAAAGCCAGAAGTAGAATTGCTGAATCATAGTTCTGTTTTTAACATTTTGAAGAAACTTTACACTGTTTTCCAGAGTAGCTACACCATAAGTACACTAATTTTAAATCTTTATTTTATACTATGAAAGTTAATATTTTCTGTAGCTGCTGCTCTATCCTATGGGTTTAATAATTAGTATTTTCATCATCTTTCATATCTATTTCATACTTTCCATTCTGGTATCAGAAGTTCATTCTCTAGATTTCTTGGGAAGGTATCATAGGAACAATATTTTTTGAGTTCCTGCATGTTGATAGATTTGTCTGTGCTTTTAAAGGTTAGTTATGCTATATAAAAAAAACTTTTGTTCACATTTTCTTTCCTTGACTATCTTAAATATATTTTATAACCGTTTTCTTCTAGGATAAGGTGTTGCTGTCAATATCTAATAATGATCTAATTCTCTCTCCTTTATAAGTAATGTGGTTTTTTTGCCAAAATGCTCAAAGGAATTTTTTCCCTCTTTAAAATCTGGTAATTTTACAAGTACGTATTGATGTAGGTTATTCTGAGTTATTCTCTGGCACACAAGTCTCTGCTCTTTCAATATATAGTTTTAAACATCTTTAGGAAAGTGCTGTGTTCATCTCAGCCTACTCATAGTGATAATGTTGGCTAGGAATGCCTGAGACACTTGCTGGGTCCCTGTTACTTGTGGAGGGCCCCACAGACATTTCCTGGACCAGAGCCAATGCTGTGGCCGGAACAGCCCTGTGGTTCTTAACTATGACTGCAGGGAGCGCCTCAGCAAAAGCCATCAGGGAACTTTAAAGAACAAGATTACTCAGAGAGCCTACAGAGAACAGCACTATCCAGGGCCACAGAGTTGGTCATGGGTAGAATAGGAGGGAGTACAGATCTGGAGGATTCTGCCTTTATTAAGTTCCCAGGATAGGGTGCCTGAGATTTTGTGCCTACCTCAGTGTTGGCGAGTACATCATGAGAAACGCTGGACTGGAAGAAACACAAGCTGGAATCAAGATTGCCGGGAGAAATATCAATAACCTTAAATATGCAGATGACACCACCCTTATGGCAGAAAGTGAAGAGCTAACAAGCCTCTTGATGAAAGTGAAAGAGGAGAGTGGAAAGTTGGCTTAAAGCTCACCATTCAGAAAACGAAGATCATGGCATCTGGTCCCATCACTTCAAGGGAAATAGATGGGGAAACAGCAGAAACAGTGTCAGACTTTATTTCTGGGGGCTCCAAAATCACTGCAGATGGTGACTGTAGCCATGAAATTAAAAGACGCTTACTCCTTGGAAGAAAAGTTATGACCAACCTAGATAGTATATTCAAAAGCAGAGACATTACTTTGCCAACTAAGGTCTGTCTAGTCAAGGCTATGGTTTTTCCTGTGGCCACGTATGGATGTGAGAGTTGGACTGTGAAGAAGGCTGAGCGCAGAATTGATGCTTTTGAACTGTGGTGTTGAAGACTCTTGAGAGTCCCTTGGACTGCAAGGAGATCCAACCAGTCCATTTTGAAGATCAACCCTGGGATTTCTTTGGAAGGAATGATGCTAAAGCTGAAACGCCAGGACTTTGGCCACCTCATGCGAAGAGTTGACTCATTGGAAAAGACCCTGATGCTGGGAGGGATTGGGGGCAGGAGGAGAAGGGGATGACCAAGGATGAGATGGCTGGATGGCATCATGGCTCAATGGATGTGAGTCTGAGTGAACTCCGGGAGCTGGTGATGGACAGGGAGGCCTGGCATGCTATGATTCATGGGGTTGCAAAGAGTTGGACACGACTGAGCGACTGAACTGAACTGAACTCAGTACTGGCAAATTGCAAGTATAAGAGTGGGACCAGGGCGTGGGAAAGGAAAAATAGATATGGTAGAATTGTCATTTATCTAGGAAAGAGGTCCCCAGCCACTTGTTAGGAACTAGGCTGCACTAGAGGAGGTGAGAGGTGAATGAGCATGAAGCTTCATCTGCCACTCCCGTCACCCTTAGATAGGGTCATCTAGTTGCAGGAAAACAAGCTCAGGGTTCCCACTGACTCTGCATTATGGTGAGTTGCAGAATTATTTCATTATATATCACAGTGTAAAATAAAGTACACAATAAATGTAATGTTCAATTATCCCCAAACCATCCCCCTGCCCCAGGTCTATGGGAAAATATCTTCCACAAAACCAGTCTCTGGTGCCAAAAAGGTTAGGGACAGCTGATCTAGGACACAGGACTTTCTATTGATAAAAGGGGAATTCCGGGGGTGGGACAGCCTGCTTGCTTATCTGTTTGTTTTGCTTGTAGCTGTGTCATACAGCTGATAGTATTTTTAAGATGGATGCCTTTGAAGTGGATGTGTCAGCAATTAACAGCTTCCTGTCGGGCACTCACACTACAGAAAGTTTTCTTGAAATATTTTTAAGCATGAATCTCTTTACTTGGTTTTGTTATTTAGGGATTCTCATTCTCTCTGTTAGATCTTCTTTGCTTATTTTCAGTGTCATTTTCTTTTTACTTATTTTTATTTTAAAAACTGTCCTCTTTTATTTATCCATCTATTAATGGACACTTGGATTGCTTCTGTTTTGGCTATTGTAAATATAGCTGCTATTAAAGTGACTGTACAAATAAATCTCTCTTTGAGCATCTACTTTCATTACTTTTGGAAACATACTCAGAGGAATGTATAGTGATTAAACGATTTTACATTCCCACCAGAATGTGTGAACATTTCTTTGCTAGGGATGGCAAAACTACTTTTGCTATTCTTTTCTTTGTATCTTAAGAGCTTTCCCCTCTCCTTTCCTCTATTACTGCCTTTTCTTGGTAATGACACATTTTGATTACTTTTCATTTCTATTTAAATATGTTCTTTAGGTATTTTCTTGGTGGTTACCATGTGGACTACATGTAACATCCTGAAGTTATAATAATATGAATTAATAACAGTTTCTGTAACCACAAATGAAAACTCTACCCCTGTATAGATCCACTCCCATTTGTTAGTCACAAATTATAACTTTATATATTGTACCCATTAACAGATTCATTTTTATGCATTTGTCTTCTAAATTCTCTAGGAAAAGAGATATAAACCAAAATCACAATGTTGATTTTTCTATTGTCCATACATTTACCTTTATTATAGATTTTTATGTCTTCAAGTCAATGTCTAGAGCCCTTTCAACTAGAAGCATTTCTTATAGGGCAGGTCTAGTGGTAATGAACTCCTTCAGCTTTTGTCTATCTGCAAATGTCTTAATTTCTCCCTTATTTTCATAGAACAGATTTACTATGTAGATAGTTCTTGACTGTCAGTGCTTTAAATGTAAAGCACTGCCTTCTGACGTCTTAGGTTTCTGCTAATAAACCCACTGATAATCTTATTCACGATTCCTTGGACAGTAATTCAGTACTCTTACTGCTTGTCTTTCAAGAGTTTGATTATAGTATATCTCAGGGTCATTCTCTTGAGTTTATCCTACTTGGAATTCTTTAAGCTTCTGGAATTTGTCAGACTATTGACTGACATGTCTACAAATTTGGGAAGTTACTGACCATTATTTTTTCAAATTATTTCCCAGAATTCTTCAAGAATTCATATAATGTTATGCACTAGGCTGTTTAATGGTGTCATATAAAGTCCCTTTGGCTCTGTTCATTTTTCTATACTCTTTCTGCTCATCAGACTTGATAATTTGTAATGACTTGTCCTCAAGTTGCCTGATTTATTCCTCTGCTACTTGAACCTGCTGTTGAACCCCTCTAGTATATTTTTCAGTTCCAGAATTGGTTCTTTTAAACTGATTTTCATTTTGTTCATATATCACCTGCTGACTTAGTTCTTTGTCCATGCTCTCCTTCAGCTCCTTGAGTATACTGGGAACAGGTGTTTTAGGGCAGGAGGGAGGCTTGAAAGGGAAGAAATGTATGTATACTTATGGCTGATTCACGTTGTTGTAAGGGAATGTGGGCAAGATAACACATTATTTTTAATAAGGACTTTTTCCACTTCATGATAAAAATCTGAAAGTGTTTCATGTTACAGAGCCTTAAACTTTTCTGCCTTTTAAATGTAAAGTAAAAAATAGAATAGAATACACAAGTAAATTTAAGTATTTCTTCATCTATGAGTTAACTACAGGGTTATTATACATAATATGATTTAACCCCTGATATATCCAAACTCATATAAAACCTAAATTGCAATGTAGCTTAATTGCATTTATGGTTTTAAGGAAGATATTAAAATAATTTTGGCTCTGTGTAGACTTAAGTGGATGCCTTTTCTACAATTGACTAAGGATAAAATTCATCTCTCTAAAAAGTCAGAAATGTGCACATCACTCTACATATTCTAAGATGTTCTGTTCTGAATCTTTTAAAGTGCTTAGCCTAAAACAGATCTGTATTACAAATAAACCTGGTAGGAATTGGAGCAACCAAATGACAAAAATCTAAGGGTTTTCTTTTCAGATTTTAGAGCTCATTTTATCTGTGATTATCTTTTTTTGTACAGCTAATCTCAGCTGAATAGTACTGCAATAGGAACTCAACAAGGCTTCAAAAAGCAGAATATAAACATTTACATTTGATAAGTAAGTAAGTAAGTAAAGTCACTCAGTCGTGTCCGACTCTCTGTGACCCCATGGACTGCAGCCCACCAGGCTCTTCAGTCCATGAGATTCTCCAAGCAAGAATACTGGAGTGGGTCGCCATTTCCTTCTCCAGCGGATCTTCCCGACCCAGGGATCGAACCTGGTCTCCTGCATTGGAGGCAGAAGCTTTAACCTCTGAGCCACCAGGGAAGTCCACATTTGATAAGACTGCCTATTAATTTTTTATAACTTAGTTTTCTTGCATCAAAATATATATTTAACTGAAGGCTACATTCACACACAAAGGAAACTTCAAAGTCCTCAAAAACAAGTTAATAAAAAAGGCATCCAAGAACTTTACTGTCCCACTACATTTACTTTTGCAAAACTCATTAGTGTGGTAGAATATCCAAGGACATTAGGAAATTGGACTATGAAATCTATTTCATTCAAATATTATAATTAAACAAATGGTACTCTCTAGTACTGATAATTTATTCTTATTTCTCTAAGTTATCCAGTACCATTCCTGCTAAATAATACACTTCTACCAGAGTGAAATGTGGTCCACTGGAGAAGGGAATGGCAAACCACTTCAGTATTCTTGTCTTGAGAACCCCAAGAACAGTATGAAAAGGCAAAAAGGACACTGAGAGATGAACTCCCCAGGTTGGTAGGTGCCCAATAGGCTACTGGAGATCAGTGGAGAAATAACTCCAGCAAGAAAGAAGAGATGGAGTCAAAGCAAAAACAACACCCCGCATTTGTGGATGTGACTGGTGATGGAAGCAAGGTCTGATGCTGTAAAGAGCAATATTGCATAGGAACCTGGAATGGAATGTTAGGTCCATAAATCAAGGCAAATTGGAAGTCGTCAAACAGGAGATGGCAAGAGTGAATGTCAACATTTTAGGAATCAGAGAGAACTAAAATGGACTGGAATGGGTGCATTTAACTCAGATGACCATTATATCTACTACCGTGGGCAAGAATCCCTTAGAAGAAATGGAGTAGCCATCACAGTCAACAAGAGAGTCCAAAATGCAGTACTTGGATGCAATCTCAAAAACAGAAGGATCTCTGTTCATTTCCAAGGCAAGTCATTCAATATCACGGTAATTACAAGTCTATGTCTTGACCAGTAATGCTGAAGAAGCTGAAATTGAACTGGTTCTATGAAGATGTAAAGTCCTTTTAGAACAAACACGCCCAAAGATGTCCTTTTCATTATAGGGGACTGGAATGCAAAAGTAGGAAGTCAAGAAACACCTGGAATAACAGGCACATTTGGCCTTAAGTACAGAATGAAGCAGGGCAAAGTCTAATAGAGCTGTGAAGAGAACATACTGGTCATATCAAACACATCTTTCAACAACACAAGAGAAGACTCTACACATGGATATCACCAGATGGCCAACACCAAAATCAGATTGATTATATTCTTTGCAGCCAAGGATGGAGAAGCTCTATACAGTCAGCAAAAACAAGACCAGGAGCAGACTGTGGCTCAGATCATGAACTCCTTATTGCCAAATTCAGACTTAAATTGAAGAAAGGGGGGAAAACCACTAGGCCATTCAGGTATGACCTAAATAATATCCCTTATGATTATACAGTGGAAGTGGGAAATAGATTTAAGGGACTAGATCTGATAGAGTGCCTGGTGAACTACGGATGGAGGTTTGTGGTACTGTACAGGAGACAGGGATCAAGACCATCCTCAAGAAAAAGAAATGCAAAAAAGCAAAATGGCTGTCTGAGGAGGCCTTACAAATAGCTGTAAAAGAAAAGAAGTGAAAAGCAAAGGAGAAATGGAAAGATATACCCATTTGAATGCAGAGTTCCAAAGAATTGCAGGGATAGATAAGAAAGCCCTCCTCAATGATCAATGCAAAGAAATAGAGGAAAACAATAGAATGGGAAAGACTAGAGATCTCTTCAAGAAAATAAGAGATACCAAGGGAACATTTCATGCAAAGATGGGCTCAATAAAGGACAAAAATGGTATGGTCCTAACAGAAGCAGAAGATATTAAGAGGTGGCAAGAATAAAAACTGTACAAATAAGATCTTCATGACCCAGATGATCACGATGGTGTGATCACTCACCTAGAACCACACATCCTAGAATGCAAAGTCAAGGAAGCATCACTACGAACAAAGCTAGTGGAGGTGATGGAATTCCAGTTGAGCTGTTTCACAGCATCATTTTTAGGATTTGAAAGTGCTGCTCGCAATAGGCCAGAAAATTTGGAAAACTCAGCAGTGGCCACAGGACTGGAAAAGGTCAGTTTTCATTCCAATCCCAAAGGCAGGCAATGCCAAAGAATGTTGAAACTACCACACAATTGCACTCATCTCACATGCTAGAAAAGTAATGCTCAAAATTCTCCAAGTCAGGCTTCAGCAATATGTGAACCATGAACTTCCAGATGTTCAAGCTAGTTTTCGAAAAGGCAGAGGAACCAGATATCAATTGCCAACATCTGCTGGATCATTGAAAAAGCAAGAGAGTTCCAGAAAAACATCTATTTCTGCTTTACTATGACAAAGCCTGTGTGTGGATCACAATAAACTGTGGAAAATTCTGCAAGAGACCACCTGACCTGCCTCTTGAGAAACCTGTATGCAGGTCAGGAAGCAACAGTTAGAATTGGACATGGAACAAGACTAGTTCCAAACAGGAAAAGGAGTACGTCAAGACTGTATATTGTCACCCTGCTTATTTAACTTACATGCAGAGTACCTCATGAGAAATGCTGGGCTGGAGGAAGCACAAGCTGGAATTAAGATTGCCAGGAAAAATATCAATAACCTCAGATATGCAGATGATACAACCCTTATGACAGAAAGTGAAGAACTAAAGAGCCTCTTGATGAACGTGAAAGATGGGAGTGAAAAATTGTTGGCTTAAAGCTCAAAATTCAGAAAATTAAGATCATGGCATCTGATTCCATCACTTCATGGCAAATAGATGGGGAAACAGTGGCAGACTTGATTTTGGGGGGCTCCAAAATCACTGCAGATGGTGACTGCAGCCATGAAAAGACGCTTGCTCCTTGGAAGGAAATTTATAGGCAACGTGGATAGCATATTAAAAAGCAAAGACATTACTTTGCCAACAAAGTCTTATCTAGTCAAGGCTATGGTTTTTCCAGTAGTCATGTATGGATGTGAGAGTTGGACTAAAAAGAAAGCCTAGCACCGAAGAATTGATGCTTTTGAACTGTGTGTTGGAGAAGACTCTTGAGAGTCCCTTGGACCACAAGGAGATCCAACCAGTCTATCCTAAAGGAGATCAATCCTGGGTGTTCATTGGAAGGACTGATGCTGAAGCTGAAACTCCAGTACTTTGGCCACCTGATGCGAAGAGCTGACTCATTTGAAAAGACCTTTATGCTGGGAAAGATTGAAGGCAGGAGAAGGGGATGACAGAGGATGAGATGGCTGGATGGCATCACCGACTCAATGGACATGAGTCTGAGTAAACTCCGAGAATTGGTGATGGACAGGAAGCCTGGAGTGCTGCAGTCCATGGGGTCACAAAGAGTCAAACAGGACTGAGCAACTGAGCTGAACTGAACTAGAGTGAAATAAGTGCACCAAGAGAAGGGACTGGTTCTTGTGTTGCTGGCCAACCAGACCAAGATACCGTTTTTCTCCCTTTTCTCTGCAAATCTCCATTTCATCATTCTGTTTATTCCTTCTCAAGTGACTTAGGTATTTAATGACTGTGGTGGTGGTTGTGCTCTTTTGGTATTAAACTAAGATTCTTAATGGCAAGCATTTAGTCATTTGGTTGTTTAGCTCATGGGGCCCTACATGTGTTCATTTTTAACCCTATATGGACTTAAGTGGAAACCTGGCATAGAATTTACATATAACCAATCATATGACTATATAAGGATATTCAGATTCTCCTCAGCTACAATGACATAAACACACATACACATATAAGGTATTATTTTTATATATGTGTATGTGTTTACTGCTTACAGCTGAACCCTTTTTATGCTGTAGTAACCATTTTATTATAAATTCACCAAAGTACATGGTTGCTTGCTTCTTTCACTACTGCATTTACCATCTACCTTTCTGAGGAATCCTAAAGTCACTTCATTGTCTTTTAAAACAATCCTACTAGTTATGACATTTACTTACCCCGATTGAGTGTTCTGGTGAACTCTCCCGTTCACTCCTGTCAACTTGATGATACTGGTGATAATTCTATGGTTAAAGTTAATGATGAAACTCCAGTCTTAAAGGATGGACAGTTAGGGTTGGTGAGGAAACTACATTTTCTATGATAGCTCTCTCATTTATTTTAAAGTTCACCATTAAAAAAACCTGCAAATTTTTACACTGGAATTTTTTTTTCTTCTTTGCATTTGTAAAGAAAAATAGCTGGTAATTATAAAACTTGGGAGGTTTCTGTAAGACCTAACACTGAAAAGAGTTTACCAATTCCTGTGTGGGGTTTTGGGGTTAAATATAATGAAACTGTTAAGATTATGGAATATATCACTTCCTTTCAAAATAGGTATCTTTTATTCTAGCTAAAACACATGTGGCAATAAAGGTTATATCCATTCTTTGAACCCCCATTTTATTTCTACAATTTTGAATTTACACTGCTTCCATCTAAAAAAGATTTTTTAAAAATCATCTGTGGTCAGAAAATCTGAGTAGGTTAATGAATTTAATTCTCAACTTCTTACTAAAATACTTGTAGTGGAATAAAGGATAGGTAGAAGAAAGAAACTTCAGTTTACTTTTTACCAATTGTTTTTGAATACCCTGTTTCCCAGAGAATTAACCAAATTCCTATTTGAATACTGTGTGAAGGATAAAGAGCCCTTTAATGAACTAGGATTCACCATAAGAAATGTTAAGGTTAGCTTAAAGGGTCAAATAACATACTTCTTTAGGTTTAGAGCTTTCTACTACCACACCATATATCTGAATAAAATAAAGTCTTATATAACATTACTGTAAAAACTCCATAACCATAGTATTAAAGATCAGAGCTCCCTTTGAAGGTAACGTATTTGATTAAATATCTGAAGGTTTAGAGACCCTACATTTTCTACCATAACAATGAGACTTTAGAATGAATGAACACTGAGAATAAATCTAGGTCCTAAATATAAAGAAGTAACCTGAAAAAAAAAAATAAAGAAGTAACCTGTTATTGCAATAGCATACATTCACATTCAAATATGAAAAATACCACACAGAAAACAGAAACATTTTTAAAAAAAAGGTTTAAGATCATAATAGGTTATTGTCACAACACATTTCAGAACTGAAGAAACATTTTGACTGTTTAGGAAAAACTTTTTTTTTTATCCCCTCATCATTGAAAGAACTTGTACATTTTAAAATTTCCAGTCTCCTAAGGCACAATATTTATTTAATCTGAATGCCAACATCATCATCCCCCGCTGTCTATAGCTGGAATAAGAGGCAAGGAATTAGCACTAAGGAAAACAACAAAAATTTTTGGACAAAATCATGAGTCATTTAAGAAAAAGAAGAAACAGACTAAGTCATGGTCATTTCTGTTAAGAAGGCCAAAACTTTTCAATGTAGGACCTTCTGTTAAATTTTTTTTAAATCAAAGTATTTTAACTCAAATTTAATTCACCACAGAGGAGCTATGAAAGGAGCAGATTGGTAAAAGTAATACTTTAAAAAAAGGACTTGGGAGAAGAAAAAATCTACTTGGAAAACGTAGGGGCAAACATTATACTGAACCAAGTCGGCTAATTTATTCCTAGTCGTCAGGCAGATCCAGAAGAAAGTTAAGACTAGGTAAACATAGTACCTAGGTATACACTGTAAGGCATCTGTTCCTTAATCAGATGGACCATTTCAGTCCACCACCCACCAAGAGATATACTGAAATATTATGATCAGATGCTTGACTTGAATTTTTTCCAACCAAAAAAAATTTTTTTTAATATAAAGGTAAAAGTTCCTTATTTTTAACCCTGCCTTTTTGTCCTCTGTGATACTAACTGAACTTTAAGGTTTTTTATATGTACAATGTGGTGATTTAGTGTTACTTTTAAAAGAAAAAAAAAACCCCACAAAGTTAGTGATTGTCCACAGATGAAACATGGGATGAGGTTCATGACTGAATTGATCACGGAGTGTTAGTCAATTGTAAACTCTTGAAAGTTAAGACTGGGAATTGTGTGTATCAGACACATTAGAGTACAACAGGAGAGAGAGAAAGTTCATCTGTCATTCCAATTCTGACAAGGTGCATGGTCTTCGAAACTCCTGTCCACGTCATGGAGCCATTTATTGGATACTGTGAAAGAACAAAATATATTAATGTATCCTGCTATCTGACTAGTATTGAACAAACTTCTGAGATATAGCTCTAAAATGAAATTTCAACATGGGTTAAAAAATTCAAGACCCAAAGCAGACAAAGATGCATGCTACTGAGGCTGTCTTTCAAGAACTTCACTAAATGATGGAGACACAGAACATTTTATATGTATGTACATTTGAGAATCTGTAAATGTACATTTCTTAAAGTTTCTAATGTTCAAAATAAGGCTTGTGATGTCTCCCAGTCATGTCTGACTCTGCGACACCATAAACTGTAGCCCACCAGGCCCCTCTGTCCATGGAATTCTTCAGGCAAGAATACTGGAGTGGATTGCCATTTCCTTCTCCAGGGGATCTTCCCCATCTCAGCTACTAGGGAAGCAATGTAGGTATAGACAGAGCAAAACGCTGTTTTACCTGCTCACAAAATACAACTTCTAATACAGAGACATTTAAAAGATGAACACAAAGTCTCCATGCTAAAGGAGCAACTCTATGATTAATTGCTCCTATTATGTGCTCATTAAGTTTCCTGTATTCCAAGATAATGTTTAATACACCCCAAAAGGAATTAATTTCCTCCTTCTCCTATATTATAGAACATGGCATCAACATGTATAAAATATCTAAACTAACTCTTAATAATTCCTTACTAGTCGGTTACCTTTCTTAACCTGTGTAGCCAATCTTTCATTCATTAAACCCTGTCATTTTTTCCTTCTTTGATCTCTCCAATCTGTTCACTGCTCTCCAAATCTTCTGCAGCTGCCTTAGTTCAGCCTTTTATCATCACCCACTTAGACAACAGGAAATAGCCTTCTAAACTCATCTCTCCTGTGCTAGCCTCTCTTTATTCTAGTCCAGTGGTTCACAAATATAAACATCACTTCTTTTAAATCTTTGAAGTGTGGCCAAGTGACACATACTAAAATAGTTATGGGGTTAAATGAATCTTTATTAAAATAATCTCACCCTTTCTATTCCCTTTTTTTAACTTGGCCAGTTCTATACTTGCATGACCCTTGAGAGTACCTCTCCAGCCTCATACGAGTCCTGTCTCTGGTCCCTAACATGCTTGGAAAACAACTGCTTATCTTCAAGACCAAACAGAAAAATTAAAACTTCAAAGAAGCCTTCCTAAATGTAAGTAGTTACTGTCTTCTGTTTACATCTTTGTATTATTATATACTACATTATATTCTACCCACTAATGTGCCTGAGACAACTGTGAATACCATGAGAGGAAGATATTGTCTAACTTAACTTTGAGTCAATTAGTGTTTCTCAGAGTAACAAGTGGAACTAGTATTTAAAATGTCATAAAAAATAATCCCAAAATAAGAGACCAAAATCATAAATTCTATTCAGAGAGTACAGGAAATATTTACCCCATTTGTTTCCAACCAGCACTGGACAGGCTGCATGCCGCGTACTATAATCTCCTTCTCCACTGGCAAACAGATTATACCAGAAAACAGCAGTTCCCTGAGAAGAATACAAAATCATCCCCAAATAAAGTATCAGGTTATCACTTATACAGTAATTGAATTTTCCTCTGTTTTATGGAAATAATTCCCCATGGCAGCACTATATCTCCTCTAATAGAATTCTGAAAGTATGACATAACTTACAAAATTTTGGCAATGACATGAAAACATTAACATCAGAGTTGCTTAACAAAGAAGTGTGTTTGCCAAAGCTAACACATCTTATAAATAGCAAGCATCATATGGAACCCATTTTAAAAATGAAAACTTCTAAATACTAATCCCTGGTTGTTCATACCTCTGGGTACTCATGGTAAACTGTACCAAAAAAAAAAAAGTAAAGATTTTCCTACAGATAATGTATTCCTTAAGTATACTACCTTTTAAAATGTTATTTTTATAGATAAATAACTATAGGTATCTCTCTTCCTCAGGGGAAAAAAAACACAGAGGAACACCCCCCAGCATTTAGACAAATCAAGCTTACCTTTTTGGGCCAAACACTAGCTCTACTTCAGGAAAAACGGTGGCTCCTCCTGCTAACACATCACTCATCTAATAAGAGATGACAGAGTATTATCAAAAGTGCTGGTGGAATAAAATGAAACATGCCCCTTTTGGCCGGAACCTCCATCTTCCAACTAAGGCCCATGCGTGTTTCCCGCTGCTTCCCCTGGCTCCTCAGGCTAATTCACCAGAACGACCAACACAGAGGGCAAGAGGAGGGGCACCCACTGCGTGTTCTCTAAGCCTTTCAGAAAACATGGAGTTGTTCCTTTGGCCACATACATGCAAATCTACAAGAAGGGTGATATTATAGATATCAAGGGAACGGATACTGTTCAAAAAGGAATGCCCCACAAATGTTACCATGGCAAAACTGGGAGAGCCTACAGTGTTACCCAGCATGCTACTGGCATCGCTGTAAACAAACAAGGACAAGATTCGTGCCAAAAGAATTAACGTGCTGAGATAGATTCCTGAAACGTGTGAAGGAAAATGATCAGAAAAAGAAGGGAACCAAAGAGAAAGGGGCTTGAGTTCAGCTGAAGCCAGCCTGTTCCACCCAGAGAAGCACACTTCATGAGGACCAATGGAAAGGAACCCAAACTGTTGGAGCCCATTCCCTATGAACTCATGGCCTGATGGGTGTAAAAATAAAGACCTAGACTGTACAAATGTTTCTCTTAATTGAGTAGAGGTGTTGTGTCCAAATTCAGTGGGTGATGTGTTTTCAAATTTAGTGTTTTTTCTTCCTGAAAGATGTAACAGTTTGTTGTTCAGTATGCTCCATTGGTTAATAAACTGCCAGATATTAAAAAAAAAAAATGCTACTGTGAGATAGACATGATACTGAATACTAGAATGAGAATACTGGACTTCTAATTACATAGATGGGTTGCTGCATGCTGGGTCAGTTTTTAAAAAACAAGATGCCATTTGGGTTTACATACATAAATAAAAGCAAAGGAAAGATAAAGTCAGCAAGGGAGATTGGAAAAGGATTTGGGCGATAGCTATTTCTTTTATAACAGAGGTAAAAAGAGAGGATTTAAAACTGACAAGTTGAGTAACATAAGGGTATAAGTATGTAGTACGTAGCACTGGAATATCACCTCTACGGGGGTAGGAATCTTCACCTGTTTTATTGCTGAGCTTCAGTGTCTAAAATGGTACCTCAAAATAGTAGGTATTCAAGAAATATTTAAATAAGTGAATTCAAACAAAATAGAAATAAACACGAAGAGAAAAGTAACAAACTACAACCAGTTTTGTCATTTCTCATGTAGGGTATCAACACATAGTAACTAAAAATTAGAAAATTAAGAGATTTATAAAGCTATAGTCTTAAAGGTAAACCAGAATAAAAACACAAATCTTCCAAATAAATTGAAGAAGTACATGCACAAAATGAGGCAAAGGAAACACAAATCATAGTGAAGATTTTTTTCAAAAAAATAAGGAAGTATAGTGTAGTGTATCATCAAGCAAAATCCTTCTATATGCTATAATCAGTGATATATAGGCAAATGCTGTACCAAGCCACCAGGGAAGCTGTACCAAAGAAAACAGAGTCTGACTTCAATATCAAACAGTTTAAAGTTAAAGGCACTGATTGATATAAAGAAGTGTATTTTACTGTGATACATGTATAATCAGTATCAAAGACCTGATCACTCTTAAGCAATGAAAAATTAACTTTGGAGAAATTTAAACTTTGTGCTATGGGCCCATCTGGGAAGAGCATTCAAATAGTGGGAAAAAATGAAAACTAATTAATAAAAATGCCATATCTAACTAAAGGGAGGCATAATTAATATATAGTCTAATAGTTATAAATAATCTAACATTTATGAATACTGGACCAAATAATACAGCATCATGTATGCCTGCTTTTATGAAACAAATACAGCCAAAAGCAAATGCTTAATGGCTCTTAAATATCTGAAAAGATGCTCAACCTCTCTAATAAGAGAAATGCAAATTAAAACCACAATAACTGCTAATCTGATGAAGTAAAAGATATACAGATCAAAAGTTTGACAAGCATCAACTTAAAGATGGTATATAAATTAGTAAAAGTCTACAGATCTCACCTCTAGAAAATATACAAAGATTTCACAACATGAATTTTTGCATAATGTTATCAGCCTTTCCCCTGGTTTTCCCTCTCTCATTCTTAATTTATCTTATACATCTTAAATCCTTTTTTTATGGTGTCTTAGATCCTTCTGCAAACCATATGGAGTTGTGAGAGGGATGAGGAGAGCAATCAGGAGAGTGACAAGGTAGGTTGGCTACAGGGAAAGAGGTCTGTTAGAAAAAAAAATGGAGGGAAAGAAGAATGATCAAAAAAAAAAACTGGGCAAAAGACAAACAGAAGGGAGCAGGGAGCAAGGAAGAAAGAAACCAGATGGAATAGGGAGACACAGATCTGGTAGGGAGTGAAATAAAATAGGTAACAAAAAGATTCAATTTCATATAAATCAAAGGACAAGGGATGGAAATAACAATGAAATAAGCAAAACTAAGTCAATATAAAAGACATCTTTTAAAGTTAATGAAGGTTACAACACTGCAAGAGACTGTACTTGCTAAATCTAATATATCCCAATATGTCTTGTCCCATGTGTTCTTTTTACATGACAGGGACATGCTTCTTGAGTGATAGAATCTATGTCTGTGTTCCTTCCCTCTTGAAGCATGGCTGACATCTATAATGGCCTCAATGAATAAAATACAGCAGAAGTGACACTCTATGACTTCAGAGCATGGCTAATAAAAATGTCATGTACTGCCTTTTGTGGGAGGATACTTGCTCTTAGAATCCAGTCACCATGCTGTGAGGAAGCCCAGGCCAAAAGTCAGTATTTTGGTCAGCTTCAATGTCAATCTTCAAGGTGACCCCAAGTGCCAGCCATCACGAGAGAGTCAGAGCAAGAACCATGAATAAAGCCCAATCTCACCACCATGAAAGGTAAAAATCAAATTATTAATTTAAACCATTCAGTTTTGGCATGATTCGTTATGCAGCACTAGATAATGGGGCAAATATTATATGATTAAAGCTTGGTTTTTCTATATGTATCAATAGATAAACAATTTTTTAAAAGGTCATACTGTTTTGAAACTAATCAACAATGTAAGAATGGTTACCCTTGAGGAAAGGGCTTCTAGGGTGCTGTAATGTACTATTTCTTGGTCTGAGTGCCCAATATGTTCACTTTGTGAAAATTTATCAAGTTAATACCTATGATTTGTACACTTTTCTGATATGATCATTTTAACTTTCTTCCTCAGGCTATAGTAAGTACAATCTGAAAAAGTGATAAATGAAAAAAAAAACCCTCTTTACTCAGTTTTAAGAAATATTCAACTAAGATGTTAAGAGCTAACCAAAGCAAACATCTAAACACATTAAAATAAGTTATGTGATCAAATCTCAACTTAAAATGAAAATTTTAGCTATAACTTACATAAAACAGCCATGTAGCAATTCTATTGCCTGTCCCCAGCTCTTTGAAAGCATCTGGCTCATCTTTCTGTGAATAAAATACAATTCAGTGATGTAAAATTCAGTAATGCAAGTCCTCCACGGGCAACTAAACATCAGTAAAATGCTGAACAGTATGCTAAAAATAGCCCCTAAAGGTTCCTTTGTAATATCCAGTGCACTGTATACAAAAGGCTCTCAAATATTTGTTGACTGTTGATTCAACTAGTACACTGAATACTTTTGATAAGACCATTTGGCAGGGGAAAAACAGATGTGTTAGTCTATACAATGAAAACCAATATCTACTATCCACAGATTGTTTAAAAATTAACAACTATAGTTTTAGCTTCCAAATAAGCAAGACATGAGAGACTTTCAGCCCCATTCATTAAATCAATTCTCTGTGGGTAAAAAAACTAACTTTGAGATTTACTTTGAACTCATGATCCATTCAAATATTCACAGTGCTACTATTCCTGTCTTTTGACTGTCAGCACTTTAATCTGGCTAGAGAATTTACATCTGGTTATTTAAAGCTAATTAAAATACAGAATAGTCTCTTGGCATTTTCTCAAAAAAAAAAAAGTATTTTTCATACAGAATTTATGCACATTCCTTTGTCATATCCTCAATATGTCCCTTAATATCCTTCAAAGGATGAATGACTAAACTGGTATTTCCATATCACGAGAAACTATTCAGCAATAAAAAGAAACACCCTATTTTGTTCTGCAAAAGCATGGATGAATCTCAAGGGAATTATGCTGAGTGAAAAGAAACCATCTTAAAAGGATGCATGCTATATATAAAATTTATATAACATTTATGAAATAACAATTATTGTAAAGAACAGATTAATGATTACCAGCAGTTAGGGACAGCAGGAAGGCTATGTGGAGCTACAGAATAGTATACAAGGGAGTCTTACAGTGATGGTGCAGTTATGTATCCTGACCTGTGTTGGTAGTTACACAAAGCTACACGTGTAATAAAACTATACACATATACACACGAGAGCCAGTATAACTGGTGAAACATGAATAAGCTCTGTTGCCTGTGCCAATGCCAATTTTCTGGTTTTAATAATGAACTATAGTTATGCAAGATGTTAACACTGAAGAAGGCTGAGTGAAGGGTGCATGGGATCTTCCTGTACATTTTTTTGGGGAAACTTCCTAGGAGTCTCTAATTATTTCAAAATAAGAAAAAAGTTTAGTTACATTCAGGTCAGAACTTAAACTGTAGTCTTTCACATCATCCAAGAGCCTAAGACATTTTTCCGTAATTGAAAATAGAAGGAAAATAGACTAAAAATATATTCTCTGCTAGCCTATACACAGAAAGAATCTAGGATTTTAGGATTAAGTCAGTCAAGGAATATAACACAGTATATTAACAGACTGTGTTTTCTTTCCAAAGAATATACTCTTATTTTAAAATGGTAATAGATCAAGAAGTTTATTAGAATACTTGGCACATTTCTTAGAATTCATGTAATTATAATAAAGCTTAAATTAAGATTTGGTAATGACAGAATTCATAGCTCAATATGTTAAAATTAATTTAAAAGGTTAAATACTTACGCAAGAGTACTTGGGTAAGGATGGCTTTTTAACAAACTGTTTAATATTATTTTTCCTCCAGTCTCTGCATCTATTTTTTTTTTCTTTCAAAATGTATTCCTGTAATTACTGCAGATTTACTGGCCAATTCACTATAGCTGTCTCTAATCTGTTTAACTTTATCCACTAAATTTAAAATTTCAAAAAATTTTTCAACCCGAAGATTCTATGTTAAATCATTTTGAGAATTTAAAAATAAAAGACAAAAATGAATAAAGTATTGTATAGTTATTTTATATTCTATATCTGATCACTGAGGTATCAACACCCTGGGGGCATCTATAGCTATTGGCAGTCCTATGCTTTCGAACTGCCCAAAGAAGCTTCCCATAATACATCTTACTCAAGCCAGAATACAAAAGGAAACTCCTGAAGTGTCCTGATTCAAAGCAGATGATTTTCTAGGCCATCCTTTCTTTCTCTGACGGTGTATGCCTTTAGGGATTTAGGTTTTATGCGGGGATCTCAGGTCAGTACCCTACATTTATGCAGGTCCCCTCACAGAGCTATTAATCTTCAAAGCTCTACACTCCTGGAGGTATATGCCTTCAGCCTCAGCCTTTTTGCTTCCTTTTAACTCTCTAATTTTAGTCTCTAGATTTTCTTTGTTCAGTTTGCCTTTGAGAACTTCCTTTACTTTCCCCAAAGCTCAGCAATGCATTTAAAAGTATCCTAAATTATTTTCCATGTCTCTAGTTGTTTCTTACAGCTAAAATGTATAGAGTATCTATCCACCATGCTTCTACAAATGAGCTACAAATCTCTTCCACAAATGAGCTACAAATCTCTTCCAAAATAAGCTATGAATTTATAATACTAAAATAACAGAATTAACATGTCATGCCTAAGCTTCAGCGGAACTCCTACATTCTCCATTATTTTTGTTTACTTACCTGTGCAAAATCAAAATGGGGTCCTACATTCTCCATTTTTTTTACTTACCCGTGCAAAATCAAAATGGGGTTCATATTGTCCTCCAACTCCATAATTTGCTACCTGCATGAGAAACAAGGCAAGAATAAAGAACTATCAAGATTACTATTCAAAAAAATCTGAGTCCCATTTTGATCTCTTATATATCACAGTTAGGTACTTCTAAATAAATGAGAAGGAAAGCATTTTTTTTAAATCAGTGAGAGTTTCTAAGAAATCAAGGATGAAAAACTAAGAGCTGTTATACACTATTTTAGAATCTTAGTTAAAATGCTTTTCTTTAGCAAACATTTGGAACACATGATTTTCCTAATACATAATAAACTTTGATTTTTAGAATTAGTTTTCTAAAATTAGAATTTCACAATTTTTATTATTATCAGTAAACACTTTCCTTGAGAATTTAAACCAAGATTCATATTTCCCAAAGCCCAAAATACTGGCAAATTCCCAATCTACTTTAATGAAATACCCTTTGGATATGTATTTTTTCCCTACTTAAGTGAAAAAAGGGAAGAAGTTAACACCAATTTAATTATTCCTGTTGGAAGGCCCTGACAACTTCCTTTGGATGTGACAATGTCCCAGTGAGAAGAAGCAAAAGAAAGTAAGAAAAATATTTGGTCTGAGTTCACGGTCCAGATTTCTTAGTTAAAATACAGCATATGTAACTTTGGATACAATCAGTTTTCTTGTTTGTAAAATGAAGATAATGTTAACTACCTCTTTTCACCCCAATATGACAAAATGCTAACAAAATGAAAGGAAAATGTGAGCTAAAGAGCATTGTTGATAAAATGAGTACATAATTAAAACTTCGTTCACAGCAAAGTCTAAGTGTTATGTAAATTATTATTACTGTGGATAATTTACTTAGTATGTTGTAGATACCTTGGTTTGGATCAGACTATTCAGACAGAAATATCAAGAGGCCTGAAAGAGCCTGTAACGGTTAGGCAGGTAAGAATAAATACAAATTAGGAAAGAAAAGACACATCACAGCTTTTATATTTTTAATAATCAAATGAGTACCAAGGAAGTTGTAGATGACCATGGAGTAAATGATAACTTACTTAGGCAAACTTAAATACAGGCAGTCCTGTTTTGCACATTCTAAAATGCACACATCTCAGATATCGTGGTTTAGCTAACCATTAACACTAGCCCAACAGCACAGTGGACATTCCAGTTACCATGTTACATTAACTGTGAATAATTATATACAGTACCGCAGTAATTACTATCAGTCAGTTCAGTTCAGTCACTAAGTCGTGTCCTCTTTGCGACTGCATGAATTGCAGCATGCCAGGCCTCCCTGTCCATAATCAATTCCCAGAGTTCACCAAAACCCACGTCCTTCAAGTCGGTGATGCCATCCAGCCATCTCATCCTCTGTTGTCCCCTTTTCCTCCTGCCCCCAATCCCTCCAAGCATCAGTCTTTTCCAATGAGTTAGCTCTTCGCATGAGGTACCCAAAGTACTGTTTCAGCTTTAGCATCATTCCTTCCAAGGAACACCCAGCACTGATCTCCATTAGAATGGACTGGTTGGATCTCCTTGCAGCCCATGGGACTCTCAAGAGTCTTCTCCAACACCACAGTTCAAAAGCATCAATTCTTAGTGCTCAGCTTTTTTCACAGTCCAACTCTCACATCCATACATGACTGCTGGAAAAACCATAGCCTTGACTAGATGGACCTTTGCTGACAAAGTAATCTCTCTGCTTTTTAATACGCTGTCTAGGTTGGTCATAACTTTCCTTCCAGGAGTAAGTGTCTTTTAATTTCATGGCTGCAATCACCATCTGCAGTGATTTTGGAGCTCCCCCAAAATAAAGTCTGACACTGTTTCTCCATCTATTTCCCATGAAGTGATGGGACCAAATGCCATGATCTTAGTTTTCTGAACGTTGAGTTTTAAGCCAACTTTTTCACTCTCCTCTTTCATTTTCATCAAGAGGCTTTTTAGTTCCTCTTCACTTTCTGCCATAAGGGTGATGTCATCTGCATATCTGAGGTGATTGATATTTCTCCCAGCAATCTTGATTCCAGCTTGTGTTTCTTCCAGCCCAGCGTATCTCATGGTGTACTCTACATATAAGTTAAATAAGCAGAGTGACAATATACAACCTTGCATACTCCTTTTCCTATTTGGAACCAGTCTGTTGTTCCATGTCCAGTTCTAACTGTTGCTTCCTGACCTGCATATAGGTTTCTCAAGAGGCAGGTCAGGTGGTCTGGTATTCCCATCTCTTTCAGAATTTTCCAGTTTATTGTTATCCACACAGTCAAAGGCTTTGGCATAGTCAATCGAGCAGAAATAGATGTTTTTCTGGAACTCTCTTGCTTTTTCCATGATCCAGTGGATGTTGGCAGTTTGATCGCTGGTTCCTCTGCCTTTTCTAAAACCAGCTTGAACATCTGGAAGTTCACGGTTCATGTATTGCTAAAGCCTGGCTTGGAGAATTTTGAGCATTACTTTACTAGGGTGTGAGATGAGTGCAACTGTGTGATAGTTTGAGCATTCTTTGGCATTGCCTTTCTTTGGGATTGGAATGAAAACTGACCTTTGCCAGTCCTGGGGCCACTGCTGAGTTTTCCAAATTTGCTGGCATATGGAGGGCAGCACTTTCACAGCATCATCTTTTAGGATTTGAAATAGCTCCACTGGAATTCCATCACCTCCACTAGCTTTGTTTGTGGTGATGCTTCCTAAGGCCCACTTGACTTCACATTCCAGGATGTCTGGCTCTAGGTGAGTGATCACACCATTGTGATTATCTTGGTCATGAAGATCTTTTTTGTACAGTTCTTCTGTGTATTCTTGCCACCTCTTCTTAATATCTTCTGCTTCTGTTAAGTCCATACCATTTCTGTCCTTTATCGAGCCCATCTTTGCATGAAATGTTCCCTTGGTATCTCTAATTTTCTTGAAAAGATCTCTAGTCTTTCCCATTCTGTTCTTTTCCTCTATTTCTTTGCATTGATCGCTATATATAGTAGCAAATATTGCTACAAGCTCTTCAATCCACAAATTACTACATAAATAACAGCTACACAACATGACCAATGACCAACCACCTCTTTAAAGTATCAATGATTGGCCACTGCATATCTGTTATTCAGTTCTTGTACAGACAGCAAAGCATATGCCTTTTCCCCAGTAAAAATCTATGTGATATTTTGCAATAACAGACAATTAGAAGAAATTGGCCAACAAAGGTAACTGCAGCAGAGAAATGGAAAGCAGTAATGCTGTAACTGAAATTGAAATCAAAATGAAATGGACTCGGTTCTGAGACAAGATGGGAAAAGATGAGTAGGACCTGAGCTCACCTCCCTCAAAATGCGACTTGATAGGGATTAATCTCCAAAATACACAAACAGCTCACAAAGCTCAGTATCAAAAAAGAAACCCTAACAAAAAATGGGCAGACGATCTAAATAGATGTTTCTCCAAAAAAGACATACAGATGACCAAAAAATCACATGAAAAAGATGCTCAACATCACTAATTATTAGAGAAATGCAAATCAAAACTATGAGGTATTACCTCACAAGGGTCAGAATGACCATCATCAAAAAGTCTAGAAACAAAAAATGCTGGAGAGGGTGTGCAGAAATGAGAAACTTCCTACACTGCTGGTGAGAATGTAAACTGACAGAGCCACTACAGAGAACAGTATGGAGGTTCCTTAAAAAACGAAAAACAGAGCTTTCCTCTAATTCAGCAATCCCACTCCTGGGCATATATCCAGAGAAAACCCTAATTCTAAAAGATACACACACCCCAATGTTCACTGCAGCACTGTTGGCAACAGCTAAGACATTCAGGAAGCAACCTAAATGTCCACTGACAGAGGAATAGACAAGCATGTGGTATATGCTTATCAATAGACTATTACTTAGCCATAAAAAGGAATGAAATAATTCCATCTGCAACAACATAGAGATTGTTATACTAAGTAAGTCAGAGAAAGACAAGTATCATTTGATCACTTATATGTGGAATCTAAAAAAATGATACAAATGAACTTACTTATAAAACAGAAACCAGACTCAGAGAACAAGCTTATGGTTGGGGGTGGGGGAAAGACTAAGGGAAAGGGACAGATAGGGAGCTTGGGATGGACATAAACACACTGGTATATTCAAAATAGATAACCAACAAGGACCAAATGAGGGGGGAGTTTGGGGGAGAGTGTGTATGTGCACGCATTTAGTTGTGTCTGACTCTATGTGACCCCATGGACTGTAGCCCACCAGGCTCTTTTGTCCATGGAATTTTCCAGGAAAGAAAACTGGAATGGGTTGTCATTTCCTCCTCCAGGGGAGCTTCCCAACCTAGGAACTGAACCCACATCTCCTGCACAGGCAGGCAGATTCTTTATCACTGTGCCACCTTGGGGAGAATGGATACATGTATAAGTATGGCTGAGTCCCTTCTATGTTCACCTAAAACTATCACAACATTGTTAATCAGCTATACTCCAATACAAACTACAAAATTTAAAAAAAAAACATACACACAAAAAAACAGACTTATGGTTACCAAAGCAGAAAGGTGGCAGGGAGGGATAAATTAGGAACTTGGCATTAACATACACATACTAGTTAATATGAGGCTTCCCAGGTGGCGCAGTGGTAAAGAATCTGCCTAGGGGATTTACGACTGAGCAGTGCATACACACACACTACTATATATAAAATAGATAACTAATAAGGACCTACTATATAGCACAAGGAATTCTACTCAATACTTCATAATAATCTATAGGGGAAAGAATCTGAAAAAGAATACATATATACAGATATGTATAACTAAATCACTTTGCGGCATGCCTGAAACTAACACAACATTGTAAATATACTTCATGAAAAAGAAAACTCATGCTGATCTCCCCACAAATCAAACTAAAATGGAGATGAAGAATAAAAGGCTGACAAGGAAAATGTTTCCAACTTTTGCTGTTTGAAAAACTCTAGATATGCAGTCAGAGGAATCTGGTGAAGGTCAGAGGAATTTCGTTGGCGGTAAACTTATTAACATAAAGAAAGTGATCATGATGAAAAGAATGAAGATATATTGGAGGAAGTGACTCTGGAAAAAAATCATCAATAAAAGATCTCTCAGAGATATTTAACAACATTAAAGGCAGAAAGGATAAAACACTAAAAGCTGAACCAAACTTAGAAGCAGACAATTTACAAAGAAAAAGAAGATGCTCTCTCTGTATCATACATTTCACAATGAGAAGAAAGGAAACTACTGTTGATAAGTGCTTGAAGAAGTGATGTGAAGTCGCTCAGTCATGTCCAACTCTTTGCAACCCCATGGACTGTAGCCTACCAGGCTCCCCCGTCCATGGGATTCTCCAGGCAAGAACACTGGAGTGGGTTGCCATTTCCTTCTCCAGGGGATCTTGCCGACCCAGGTCTCCTGCATTGCAGGCAGACGGTTTAACCTCTGAGCCACCAGGGAAGCCCCTGATAAGTGCTTCAGTTCAGTCGTGTCCGACTCTTTGCAACCCCATGAATCGCAGCATGCCAGGCCTCCCTGTCCATCACCATCTCCCAGAGTTTGCTATTTGGAACCAGTCTGTTGTTCCATGTCCAGCTCTAACTGTTGCTTCCTGACCTGCATATAGGTTTCTCAAGAGGCAGGTCAGGTGGTCTGGTATTCCCATCTCTTTCAGAATTTTCCAGTTTATTGTTATCCACACAGTCAAAGGCTTTGGCATAGTCAAAAGTCATAAGTGCTTACATTAGATTTAAAACACTGTAATCCTCAATATTTCTAATATTTTAAATTACTGAGACAATTCAATAGTGAAGACTAGTTTTCAACAAATGATGCTGGGACAATTGCCTATATAACCACATGAAAAGAATGAAGTTGGGCCTCTACCTTATATCATATATAAAAATGACTCAAGATGGATCAAAGAGCTGAATGTAAGAAAGAAAACCATGAAAGTTATAGGAAAAACCACAGGTGTAAATCTTTATGTCCTTGGATTAGGCAATGGTTTCTTAAGACACCTTAAGCAAAAGCAACCAAAAAAAGACATATCAGACTTCATAGAAATTAAAATTTTTTGCCAAAGGACACCATCAAGAAATTGAAAGACACCCCAGAGAATGGGAGAAAATATTTGCAAACCATATACTTAATATGGGTCCAGTATTCAGAACATAAGAACAACACTTATAACTCAATAAAGACAAATAACAAAAAACAGGCAAAGGATTTGAATAGAAAATTTTTTCATAGATATAAAAATAGTTAATAAGCTCATGAAAAGATACTCAACATCATTAGCAATCAGTTCCGTTCAGTCACGCAGCTGTGTACTACTCTTTGCGACCCATGAACCCTAGGACACCAGGCCTCCCTGTCCATCACCAACTCCCGGTGTTAACCCAAACTCATGTCCATTGAGTCGGTGATGCCATCCAACCATCTCATCCTCTGTCGTCCCCTTCTCCTCATACCCTCATTCTTTTCCAGCATCAGGGTCTTTTCCAATGAGTCAGCTCTATCAGGTGGCCAAAGTATTGGAGTTTCAACTTCAACATCACTCCTTCCAGTGAACACCTAGGACTGATCTCCTTTAGGATGGACTGTTTGGATCTCCTGGCAGTCCAAGGGACTCTCAAGAGTCTTCTCCAACACCACAGTTCAAAAGCAACAATTCTTTGGGGCTCAGCTTTCTTTATAGTCCAACTCTCACATCCATACATGACCACTGGAAAAACCATAGCCTTGACTAGACAGACCTTTGTTGGCAAAGCAATGTCTCTGCTTTTTAACGTGCTGTCTAGGTTGGTCATGATTTCCTTCCAAGGAATAAGCATCTTTTAATTTCATGGCTACAATCACCATCTGCAGTGATTTTGGAGCCCCCCCAAATAAAGTAAGCCACTGTTTCCTCATCTATTTGCCAATAAGTGATGAGACTGGATGCCATGATCTTAAGTTTTCTGAATGTTGAGCTTTAAGTCAACTTTTTCACTCTTTAGTTCTTCACTTTCTGCCATAAGGGTGGTGTCATCTGCATATCTGAGGTTATTGATATATCTCCTGGCAATCTTGATTCAGCTTGTGATTCTTCTAGCCCAGCATTTCTCATGACGTACTCTGCATATAAGTTAAATAAGCAGGGTGACAATATACAGCCTTGACGTACTCCTTCTCCTATTTGGAACCAGTCTGTTGTTCCATGTCCAGTTCTAACTGTTGCTCCTGATCTGCATATGGGTTTCTCAAGAGGCAGGTCAGGTGGTCTGGTATTCCCATCTCCTTCAGAATTTTCCAGGTTATTGTTATCCACACAGTCAAAGGCTTTGACATAGTCAATAAAGCAGAAATAGATGTTTTTCTGGAACTCTCTTGCTTTTTCAATGATCCAGCGGATGTTGGCAATTTGATCTCTGCCTTTTCTAAAACCAGCTTGAATATCTAGAAGTTCATGGTTCACGTATTGCAGAAGCCTGAGTTGGAGAATTTTGAGCATTACTTTACTAGCATGTGAGATGAGTGCAATTGTGTGGTAGTTTCAACATTCTTTGGCAACATTCTTTGGCATTGCCTTTCTTTGGGATTGGAATGAAAATTTACCTTTTCCAGTCCTGTGGCCACTGAGTTTTCCAAATTTGCTGACATATTGAGTGTCACACTTTCACAGTATCATCTTCAGGATTTGAAATAGCTCAACTGGAATTCCATCACCTCCACTAGCTTTGTTCCTAGTGATGCTTTCTTGACTTCGCATTCCAGGATGTCTGGCTCTAGGTGAGTGATCACACCATCGTGATCATCTGGTTCATGAAGATCTTTTTTGTACAGTTCTTCTATGTATTCTTGCCACCTCTTCTTAATATCTTCTGCTTCTGTTAGGTCCATACCATTTCTGTCCTTTATCGAGCCCATCTTTGCATGAAATGCTCCTTTGGTATTTCTAATTTTCTTGAAGAGATCTCTAGTCTTTCCCATTCCATTGTTTCCCTCTATTTCTTTGCACTGATCGCTGAGGAAGGCGATCGCTGAGGAAGGCTTTCTTATCTCTCCTTGCTAGTCTTTGGAACTCGGCATTCAAATGTGTCTATCTTTCCTTTTCTCCTTTGTTTTTCACTTCTCTTCTTTTCACATTTATTTGTAAGGCCTCCTCAGATAGCCATTTTGCTTTTTTGCATTTCTTTTTCTTGGGATGGTCTTGCTCCCTGTCTCCTGTACACTGTCACGAACTTCCATCCATAGTTCATCGACACTCTATCTATCAGATCTAGTCCCTTAATCTATTTCTCACTTCCACTGTATAATCATAAGGGATTTGATTTAGGTCATACCTGAATGGTCTAGTGGTTTCCCAGGGAAACGCAAATAAAAACCATAATGAAATAGCATTTCAAACATATTAGAATAACCTTAATTTTTAAAAACGGGCAAGAACAGGTGTTGGCAGAGATGTGACAAAAATGGAACCCTGTACATTGCCAGTGAGATCATAAAATCACTTGGCCATTTGGGAAAACAGTTTGTCAGCTCCTCTCATTATGCAGCACACTTCCTTAAGTAGATATGTACCCAAGAGGAATTTAAATGTTATCTGTTCAAAAATTTGTAGGCAAACGTTCATAGCATTCATCATAATATCCAAAGAGTGGAAACAAATGTTCTTCAACTGATAAATAAAATGTGGTATATCCAACAAGAGAGTATTATTCAGACACGAAAAAGCATGAAGTGCTGATTTGTGCTACAACAAATATATAGCTTAAAAACATTGTTAAGTGAAATAACCCAAATATACCAAACCACATATTGTATTACTCCATTTATATGAAATATCTAGAATAGGCAAGTGCATAGAAAGTAGAGAAGCAGTTGTCAGGGGCACTAGAGCAGGGGAATGGAGAGTTATTACTTAAATGGAGTTTCTTTTGGTGTGATGAAAATAGTGGTGATGATGTACAACCATGTGAATACTAAAACCAAGGTAAATTTTATGGTATATGAATAGAAAACAGAAAGAAAAAATTATTTATGAAAAACAGTGTACTAATAAATGTTAGTATTACATATTTTTCATTTCCCTAGAAATTTATACTCAACAGTATGAGTTTTTAAAATGTTTTCAGAAAAAATTTTAAAGGTCCCAGAACAATTTCAAGTTTTCCCACTGATTAAGATCGGTGCAAATGGTTTCACTATATATTCACTTAGCCTGTATATCCACTTTTATAGTCACAAAGTATATTGCAAATTGAATACTGCCTGTACAGTGAAGAAAAATCTCATCTGAAGCATCTTTTTAAAAAAATTTAACTTTTTATTTTGTATTGGAGTATAGCCAATTAATAGTGTTGTGATAATTTGAGATGGATAGCAAAGAGACTCAGCCATGCATATACATGTATCCATTCTTGCCCAAACTCCCCTCCCATCCAGGCTGCCACATAACACTGAGGAGAGTTCTCCATGTGCAGCATCTTTTGAAGAAGTGTAAGAATAATGTGATTACCTACCTGTAATTCCTCTGCTGTGGAGACATCTAGCCCTGTTAGATCTTGGATCCTCATATTAATTCGTGACACCACAGGGTTTTCATAGCCAGACAGCCAGGCACTAAAAACATGAAGAAAATACTAGTTTTACTGATTAAGTTTCAATACATAAAGGCCATTTTAAAAGCCATAATATACAGCCATAATATTATGGCTTTATCTATAACCATTTAGTTGATTTGCTTCTTTGATACGGTTTTTACTGATGTTAAAGGATGTTACATTCAACAGTTGGAGGTTGGAAAGGGAAAAAATTAATATCATTTATTACAGAGTTTTCATGAAAACAGGTGGGTTAATGTAAGAAGGCTATAAAGGACTATCTACACTGAGAATTTCTTGTTAATTTTGAAAAATATATATACATCAAACAAATATATACATCAAACTGAAAACAACTGTCCCTTCTAGGTAAGGTATAGGAACTGGCCAGGGTGGAGGTTAGGGATTTTAGCTTGATTTCTATAACGCTAATACTTTATAAGGAAAAGAATGCATGTACTGATTGTATAAATAAAAAAGTTTTTTAAAGATACCCAGCATACACAGTAGGATGGCTATAATCAAAAAGATGGACAATAACAAGTGTTGGTGATGATGTGAAGTAATCAGAACCCTCATAGATTGCTGGTAGGAATGTAAACTAGTGCAGTACTCTGGAAAACACTTTGGCAGTTCCTCAAACTGTTAAACATAGAGTGACCTAGTAATTCTATGTCTAGGTATGTATATCCAAGAGAAATAAAATGTGTGTTCATACCAAAACTTGTGCACAAATGTTCACAGTAGCATTGTTAATGGCCAAAAAGTGGAAATAATCCAAATGTCCATCAACTGATGGACAGATACATAAAATGTGATATATCCATAAGATGGATTATTGTGTCATGAAAAGGAAGTACTGATACATACCACAACATGGATGAACCTTGAAACCATTATGTTAAAGATAAATCAGATACAAAAGGTCACACATTATGATTCTATTTACATGAAATGTCCAGGAAAATCGATAGACAGTAGATTAGTGGTTGCCAGGGGAAGGGGGAATTAAGGAATGGTTGCTAATGGGTACAGGATTTCCTTTTGGGTGGTGAAAATGTTCTGGAATTAGATAATGGTAATGACTGCACAGCTAAAAAGACTGAAAACCACTGGACTGTACACTTTAAAGGATGAATTTCATGGTATGGAAACTATAGTTCAATAAAATCAGTTCAGTTCAGTTGCTCAGTCGTGTCCGACTCTTTGTGACCCCATGAATCGCAGCATGCCAGGCCTCCCTGTCCATCACCATCTCCTGGAGTTCACTCAGACTCACGTCCATCGAGTTGGTGATGCCATTCAGCCATCTCATCCTCGGTCGTCCCCTTCTCCTGCTGCCCCCAATCCCTCCCAGCATCAGAATCTTTTCCAATGAGTCAACTCTTCTCATGAGGTGGCCAAAGTACTGGAGCTTCAGTTTCAGCATCATTCCTTCCAAAGAAATCCCAGGGTTGATCTCCTTCAGAATGGACTGGTTGGATCTCCTTGCAGTCCAAGGGACTCTCAAGAGTCTTTTCCAACACCACAGTTCAAAAGCATCAATAAGTCTGCGCTCAGCCTTCTTCAGAGTCCAACTCTCACATCCATACATGACCACAGGAAAAACCATAGCCTTGACTAGACGGACCTTAGTCAGCAAAGTAATGTCTCTGTTTTTGAATATACTATCTAGGTTGGTCATAACTTTTCTTCCAAGGAGTAAGCATCTTTTAATTTCATGCTGCAATCACCATCTGCAGTGATTTTGGAGCCCAGAAAATAAAGTCTGACACTGTTTCTACTGTTTCCCCATCTATTTCCCATGAAGTGATGGGACCAGATGCCATGATCTTCGTTTTCTGAATGTTGAGCTTTAAGCCAACTTTTTCACTCTCCTCTTTCATTTTCATCAAGAGGCTTTTTAGCTCCTCTTCACTTTCTGCCATTAGGGTGGTGTCATCTGCATATCTGAGGTTATTGATATTTCTCCCGGCAATCTTGATTCCAGCTCGTGTTTCTTCCAGTCCAGTGTTTCTCATGATGTACTGTGCATGTAAGTTAAATAAGCAGGGTGACAATATACAACCTTGACGTACTCCTTTTCCTATTTGGAACCAGTCTCTTGTTCCATGTCCAGTTCTAACTGTTGCTTCCTGACCTGCATACAGATTTCTCAAGAGGCAGGTTAGGGGGTCTGGTATTCTCATTTCTTTCAGAATTTTCCATAGTTTATTGTGATCCACACAGTCAAAGGCTTTGGCATGGTCAATAAAGCAGAAATAGATGTTTTTCTGGAACTCTCAATAAACTCTCAATAAAATGGTACTGCAAAATTCAACTCTCTCCTTTATGTAGACGTTTCCCCCATCGAATAGACTTTTCTTTCTTCACTTCTCTCATCAAGCTATGGGCCATCATTTCCACAGCATCAGCAACTTTTTTTTAGTAGTGCCATGGCTGCAAGATCTTAGTTTCCCAAACAGAGACTGAACTCATGCCACCTGCAATGGAAGCGTGGCGTCCACTAGACCACCAGGGAAATCCTACAACAGCATTCTTGATAGAAGCCTAAACTCAACTCTCTGGCAAAAAGACAATCCTGAATGAATTTCTCTACTCCAAGCTTATACCTGTATTACCAAATTCTACTGGAAAAAATAATGAAATAAGGCAAATACATTCCACTAAAAATTCATGAACGCTAACTCTAAGTGGGCCTTACCCTCTCCTTTATTCTGAACGCCAGCCCACCATGACTCCCCCTCACTCAGTGGACAACATATCTCCTACTTAGAAGACAAAACAGAAACCATACAATCTATTCCTGATACACAGTTCATTCTAGTTCATTCCAGTTCCAAGAGGAGATTTCTATTATCTAAGGCCAATCATCTGCCTTAGATTCTATTATCTCCTGCCATTTCAGGAATCATGAATCATTGATTAGCCCTTCTCTCTCTTACATAATCAACATCCATTCTCAGTAATTCCTCCCACAGCTTTTAACAGCGCTTAAGACTCTGCCATTAAAAAAATAAGCAAAAATTTCAAATTCTTTCCCTCAATTCTTTCTCCCTCCAGCTACCAACTTCTTTCTCCTCCCTCTTCAAGTCAACCTTTTCACAGACTCCTCAGTTCTCAAACCATTCCAATCTAGATTTAATCTCTATCATTCCATCGAAACTGCTCTTGCTAACATCACCCATAATCCTACTGTTATTAAATCTAACAAGATTTTCTGATTTTTCTCACAGTTATTTGCTCTTTTAGTAAAGTTTCACAATGTTCATCCCTCTTGAAACTCTCTTCCTCACTCATGCATTCTCCAGGTATTCCTTGCTTATTAACTCTTTAGCCTGAAGACTCCTGTTATCAAGAACACCTTCACTTTTACCATTTTAGCAAACTATCAGTCTAATCTTTCACTTTATAGTTTTAAAATTATAAAAGCTTATTATATTCAACATTACAATATGCTTGTTTACTGTCAACAAATGATTCTGGGACACAGGATAACCATGTGCAAAAGAAAGAAGATGAACCCCCCCTACCTCATTCACATTATAATAAAAAAAAAAAAATAACTCAGAAGGGATTAAAGATCTAAATATAAGAGCTAAAATTACAAAGCTTTTTGGAAAAACACACAATGTATCTCTCTGTGACCTTAGTCATTGTTTTAGCTATGACCCCAAAAGTAGAAACAACAACAAACAGGACATCATCAAAATAAGCTGTATTTCAAAAGACATGAATTTCAGAACAGCATTATTCATAATAGCCAAAAGTAGAAATAACCCAAATATCTATCAAAAGATAGATAGAATGTGGCATATCTATACAAAAGAATATTGCTCAACCATACCCTGAAAACATGCTAAGCAAAAGAAGCCAGACACTAAAAGGTCATGTTTATGATTCCATTTACACAAAATATTCAGGATAGGCAAATCCATTAGAAACAGAAAGTAGACTGGTGGTTGCCCAGGGCCGGGGCAGGTAGGGGATTAAGGATTGGGTGTTATGGCTGAGAAGCGTAAACCTTCCCTTTGGGGTAATGAAAATGTTCTAAAATTAACTGTGGTGATGGAGGCACAATTCTCTAACTATACTAAAAACCACTGACTTATACACTTCAAATGGGTGAACTGTATGGTATATAGTTCAATAAAGCTGTTTTGGGGGCACACCAAGCAGTTTGCAGGATCTTAGTTCTCCAACTAGGGGCTGAACCCATGCCTCCTGGATTGGGAGCGTGAAGTCTTAACCACTGGAGTGCAAGGCAAGTCCCTCAATAAAGCTATTTTTAAAAGAAATATTTATTATAAAAATTTTGAATAGTATAAAAGTATATGAAGTCCCCTTCCTAGTCTCAAAACACTACTAACAAATAGATATATATCCTCTCAATAGCTTTCCTGTGTGTAAACAAACTTACTGAGAGAATTAAAAAAAAAAAAGAAGAATCCACCATTCAACCTTACACCTTAATATACACATATACTTTTTTCTCCCTAAAAATACTTCTGACATATTTCCTAGTTAATACACATAAAGCTACCTCATTTTTAAAAAAATTATTGTGGTAAAAAATGTACAACATAAAATTAACCATTTTAACTACTTTTAAGAGTGCAATTCAGGGGTGTTAAATACATTCACAAAGTTGCACAAGCATCGCCACTCTCTATTTCCAAACCTTTTTCTCCACCCCACACTGAAATTCTGTATACTCTGAAACAACAATTTGCCATTTCCTTCTCTTCCCAGTCCTGGGTAACCTCTAGTTCACTTTTTGTCTATATGATTTGCCTATTCTAGATACCTCCTGTAAGTGGAATCATACCATATTTGTCCTTTTGTGCCTGGCTTATTTCACTTAGTATAATATCTTCAAAGTTCATCCATGTTACAGCATGTATCAGAATTTCAATCCTTCTAAAGGCTGAATACAGCCCATAATTTGTTTATACCACATTTTATTTATACATTCATCCACTAATAGATGCTTGAATTGCCTCTACCTGTTGACTATCATGAATAAGGCTGTTATGAACATGGATGTACAAGTATTCGGTTTGAGACCTCTTTTCAATTTGGGGGATATATACCTAGAAGTGGCATTTCTAGATCATATCATAATCCTATGTTCGACTTTGTGAGGAACTGCCAGCCTGTTTTCCACAGCAACTATACCACTTTACATTTCAATTTGTCACTTTTTTTAAATTACTGCTTTTTATTTTTAATATTAAAATACCTTTAATTCCAAGATGAACACAAAGGTCTGTCAATAAAGCACTGGTTAAAAAAGGTTGTTTCTAATTTTTCTCTATTACAAACAATATTGTAACAAATTTCTATATACCTTTTGCATACTTCTGCAAATATCTCTGCAGGATAATTTCTTAGATGTGTAAATACTACATGAGTTTTACATTTTGATAATGATATCAAATTGCCCTCCAAAAATATTTGTGACTTATATTTCTATCAACTGTTTATGAATGCCCATTTCATAAAATCCTTGACAGTATCAATCTTTTTAATCTCTGCCAATCTTAGAGGCAAAAATATTTTGTTTAAAATTTTAAAAAGTTTTCATTTGCAATTCTCGCTATATCATAAACTATCTTAATAGAAGGCTTAGAAATTAAGCCTTAAATGAGAGACAGTCACTGATAACCACAGTTTTAAAAGAAACTGCTATAGTTACTGGAGAGAAAAATGATTTCTACATAGGAGGTTATTTCACTTAATGTGACTTTTATATGAAACCTCTCCAAAATATAGTATGATTCTCCTAAGCTGGAGAACACATTTAAAACATTTATTCATCCCATCCTTAAAAGCATTACTGCTAATCTGTCTTCAGGAACATTACTGTAGACTTATTGGATAGTTGAAATTAGCTGAGTTGTTTTAACACTACTAAAAATGACAAGACAATGATACTGTAATATGTTAACTGTCTGTTCTTAGGATCTAGAAGTCTTACTTCTACATTAAATTAAATAATCAGGTATCAACATTCTTCTAGTACTCAGTGCTTTAACTGAGTTAGAATGTAAAATTATAGCATTTACTGTAACCTGGAAAAAATCATTTGAAGAACATTCTTTATCTTTTAATTAGATAACCCAAAATATATTTCTTTTGGTCTTAAAAGTTGTACATGCAGAGTAATATTAACATTTTTTTCATTTCTAATGAGTTTCTGCTATTAAAAAAAAGTTCATTATCCTTTTACTATATACTTTAAAAAATATCACTGGAATGCTTTATTTAAGTAAGAAGAAACAGTCTCACATTGCATGACTATATTTCTAATACTAAGGAATGCATGCTTACATAAACAAACACCACCACTTTGGAGGTTTTTAAGTGAAAGTCGCTCAGTCATGTCCAATTCTTTGCAACCCCAAGGACTGTACAGTTCGTGGAATTCTCCAGTCCAGGATACTGGAGTGGGTAGCCTTTCCCTTCTCCAGGGGATCTTCCCAACCAAGGGATCAAACCCAGGTCTCCTGTATTGCAGGCAGATTCTTTACCCGCTACCCGCTGAACCACAAGATTAAGATTGTTACAAATCTGCCCAAAGAAAACACAATTAATGTAATCTGCATACCACTATGTGATTTTTTTTGCAAAGGCAAAATATAATTCAGGGCCCAAAGTGCCAGTTACAGAGGGCAAAACTTTCAATAACTCTTCCATAAGTGCTTCACCATTAACAAAGAAAGGCTAATCATCTAGAGTTGGAATTTATCCAGTCCCTTTGGTTCTCAGTGGGACAATTATACAATAACACTATAGATCTATCTGGATCTATCCATTTATCTCAATCTGAGATGACTGTTCTAGCCAATAGAAGGGGATGTTGTTGTTATATGCTATGCCTATTAAAAAAAAATTTGGTATCACTCAAAGCTATCTACACTGGCCTCTAAACTGTAAAAATAGCAATACATTTTTACCCTCCATTTGCTCCTTTTTAACATGAGGTAAATTAAATTCTAAGAATAAAATATCATATTATAGGATATCTGTACTTCAAAGTAAAAAATGAAATCACTTCCAAGAAGTGATATTGATTCCACCAGAATTAAAGAAGCTTTTTCTACCACACTCAATAAACTGTTTATTAGCTTATATTACTTTAACTGGACTTATGAACTCACATAACTGTCTTCTCAGAGTATACATCTGAATGTGTATACATGCGTATGTATGCGCAGTCTCTCAACTGTATCCAACTCTTTGTGACCCCATGGACTGTAGCTCTCCAGGCTCCTCTGTCCATGAAATTTTCTAGGCAAGAATACTGGAGTGGGTTGCCATTTCCTTCTCCAGGGGATCTTCCTGACCCAGAGATCAAACCTGTGTTTCTTGTATCTCCTGCATTGACAAATGGATTCTTTTATCACTGCACCACCTATAATTGAATGATTACCTCTCAAAAACCAAAATTCCATTACTTTGATTTAGCCAAACTATTAGCTTCTCCAGTAACAAGGTGAGGTGGAGCAGTGGTAAAGAATCTGCCTGCCAATGCAGGAGACACAGGTTCAATCCCTGAGTTGGGAAGATCCCCTGGGAAGGAAATGGCAACCCATTCCAGTATTCTTGCCTGGAAAATTTCACGGAGAGAGGAGCCTGGCGGCTACAGTCCACGAGGTTGCGAAGAATCAGACACATCTGAGCACGCGCACACGCACACGCACACAGAGTAAAATTTTAGGGTGTGTTTTTTTTTTTAACACTGGAAAGACAAAAAATGATTTGTCAAAAATTCACAGGTAGTCAATAAAGTAAATATTTTGTTTTTTAAACAGTAATGGATTTCTACACATACTCTGCCCAAAGAAAATTCATTTGCTAGAAGATGAACATATTTTTACTTCCACAGATGGTGATGCAATCACTTAGAAATGTCTCAGAATACAGATATTTGAAATTCCCTTCTGACTCTTTCAAAATACAGATGTTCCCAGAGAAAAGGGGACCTATTTAACTGACATCAGTACACACAAACTTTTTCTGCTATTTTTGCATTGGAGATGCCTTCTTCAGAGGTATAAAATATGAAAGTGAAGTTACTCAGTCGTGTCTGACTCTTTGTAACCCCATGGACTGTAGCGTTCCAGGCTCTTCGGTCCATGGGATTTTCCAGGCATGAATACCAGAGTGGGTTGCCATTTCCTTCTCCAGTGATAAAATATGAAGGAAACATAAAAACACTCATTTATTTCACTTGTGAAATCTCCAAATTTCAGATTTACAGTGATGGGTAGAAAATGTCTCAATAGATATTAAATTTTCAAAATAGCAAAAAACTTTATTTGTTAAAATATGAAATGTATTGGACATTTCAAGGAGCAAATTCCTTCCTTAACTGTTAAGACCTCTCACATAAAGATTTTATTTTTTAAAGGGCTGATGAAAATTTTTCCTTTACAGTAAAAATGAAAACCACTGTGCTATGGAATTCTTTTTTTACTAGGTTGTTTTGAACACACACACACACACACACACACACACACACACTCACACTGCATTCTTTGCCAAGTCTGCATGAATTTACCGTGGTGTTATTCAGTCTTTCAATGTGTCTAATGTTACTGGCTAAGTATCTTCTACTGTTAAATATAATATAAAGTATGGCTGTGCCTTTCTCAAAAATCCAGAACTATGAAATTATAGTATTTTCAAAAATAAGCTGAAAATGTTTAGAAATATTTAGCTCCAAAGAGGGGGAAAAAAGGTTTGGATCACCTTTCCAAAAGTAATTTTTCTTTTGGTAAGAGTACAGTGACTTCTGTGGGCTAAATATTTTGTCAAAAAGTCCACTGTATATATAGAAAAATTCCAAAAATGACTTCAAAAACACTAAGTCATAAAATTTTGTTTTAAATGCTTCCTAAAAACATCCAAATCTGGAGAATTTAGATATTTTCTAGCTTTATGACAATTAAAAAAACAGCCTAAAACCATGTAATAATCTCTGGTAACATATATAATGGATTTAGTTATTTTTTAAAAAATAGATGAGTTCATTTTTTAGACATGAAAAGGTTCTATATATGGAAAATTAGCTTACTTAACTTCAAATGAAGGTTAATTATTATACAATGCACAGAAGCATTACAATCATGGTTTAACATGTCTATCCAAATTATTTACTGCAAATCCTTACCTTGTATTAGTGTTAACAAACATCAAAATCACATTGTGGGAATGTGATTAGGAGTAAGGGGATAGCTAGAGGTATAGGACAGACAGTTAGTATACCAGAATACGTGTGTGGGGATACTGAAGGTTAATACATAAAGAACATAAAGCTTTGCCTTAAAAAAGTAACTAAGAAAACAAATCAATGTGTTCTGTGTAGTCTTTATAGCACTTCTGCTATGACTTACAGAGCAATGCTATTTTTTGTTTGACTGCCTCCTAAATTAGTTGTTAAAATCTATGTACTCCTTTGCACAATTTTTACCTGACAAATGAAATTTTTCATCCCAAGAGTTTCAAAAAATTTAATTCTGTCGTACTGAAACAGTGGTAATTTCTGAAAAATGATTACTTTTTTATTTATCCAGCGGACTCTAAATACCAAGATGATTTTATGCCCATCATCATCCACTTAAGAAAATACATGAATGAAGCATTTTTTAAATGCTTGAAAATTTATCAGTCTTCCCTTTTTTTCCTTGAACATGCATTTTCATTTCATTCCTATCTTAAAACAGTGGTTCTTAACAGGGGTAGGAGGTAGAATTCCCAGGGATGGTGGTGGAAATTTTGCCTACCAGGGGACATATGACAATGTCTGAAGACATTTTTTATTGTCACAACTGGTGACAGAAGGATGCTGGCACTCAGCAGCCACTAGAGATGCTGCTAAATATCCTACAAGCTCAGGTCAGTCAACAAACAACAATCATCTGATCCAAAATGTCAATAGTGCTGAGCCTAAGAAGCCCTCTCCAAGAGGGATATATTTTTATGATTTAAAGTCTTTTATTCATCACATTATACTTCTCCACAATAAAATATTTATGTAAACTGATAGAAATAGAAATTTCCTATAATATAAAGGCCTAACTGTTCAGAAAAAAAACATGTCTCCTAGAATGGGTTATCATAATGCTTTCAAACTGTGGTGCTGGAGAAGACTCTTGAGAGTCCCTTGGACAGCAAGGAAGACAAATCAGTTAATCCTAAAGGAAATCAACCCTGAATAGTCATTGGAAGCTGAAGCTCCAACACTCTGGCCATCTAATGTGAAGAGATAACTCACTAGAAAAGATCCTGATGCTGGGAAAGATTTGAGACCAAGAAGAAAAGGAGGCGGCAGAGGATGAAACGGTGAGAAAGCATCACTGACTCAATGGATATGAATTTGAGCAAATTTTAGGAGATAGTGAAGAACAGGGAAGGCTGACATGCTGCAGTCTATGCGGTTCCAGAGAGTTGGACATGACTTAGCGACTAAACAACAGCAATCTAAAGAACATAATTAAACAATCATCAAATATAAAAAATGAAAATATATTAAAATATTCCTAAGGAGATGAAGCTTATTTAGTTTATTTTCAATTAAGTATTATATGTGAATAAATATTACTTGTTGCTACAATGAGACAGAATTCAGCTCAATGACACTTCTATTTTCATGAGAGCTGAGAAACTTTATTTATACAAATAAGTAAGTGGAAAAAGAGTTCTGTTGAAATAACGTCATTTACTTTGTGAGCTTCTATTAAGTTATATATACTTACAAATTACATAGTGACCTTTTATTAAAAATTATTTCAGTGACCTATCAGCCAATAAATTAGGAGATTCTCTTAAATATTGTTAAAAACAAAGAATTTGAAACCAACTGACTTACAGAGGACTTTTTAGGTAATCTTTCAAGGTGTCATTCTCACTACCTTAGCTACTGAGTCACCCTGAGATTTTTAAGCCCCTGCTTTACTACAAATTAAATTAGGCCTTGTTCTATGAAGAGTCTTTGGGAACGTCTGTTACTTTAACATATGAACACAAATTCACTTACCAGGTAGGGTGGGCTATCTCAGCAGGCATTTTAAAACCTACCAAGTCACTTTGAAAAACCTCTATCAACTTCCCCATAACCATGTCTGTCCATCATGAAAAGTCATGCACAGTTATCAAATACCTATGCCTAATAGCTGAGGTCCTAGAAACCATAAGATGGGTTTTATGAAAGCTAGACTCACAAGAAAGAAAATAGTCCAAATATGACTAAAATTCTTCCCATTACTCCCTTACCTCTTAGATACTCTGTACTGGGCTGTGGTCAATTTTCCAGTCTCAGGGTCATGTACTGTAGCTCGGCTCAGCTACAAAAAAAGAGAAAGGACAAGGGCTTACTCACGTAGCAGGCAATTTGGGGCTTTTGTTTTGTTTTGCCAAGCCACAGGTGATTGGAAGGGTTCAGATTGGTCTGGATGGTAGGCAATGGTTTCAAATCAGCAGAAACATTTAGAAAAGTGGCGATAAGAAAAGCCACTTCCAAATCAAGAAAAAAAATGGGTTGACAGATTTTTGTTGCAGATTGTCCTTTCACTTTTTTTTTTTTAAATCATTTGAAGCTGTATGTAAATGATTTATAGCACTGGGTTTCACAGGTTCTTTCTCAGATCTAGAAGTTTAATGTTCTTCAAATTATTTGAAAAAAGAATTAATTAGTAGTCTCTTTAAATTCATTTTTTAAAACTCTTACCACGCTATAACTGTTGTTAAATCTCTCTAGTGAAGTAAAAGGCAACTAAACTCATTTAAGTAATAGCATTTGGAAGACTGAGATCTCAAGCATAACTCTGTTCTTTCTATTGCCAATGTTTAAGTCAGCAAGTTTTTTTAAAATAAAAACTCCAACAGGAGAAATACAGATTACTCCATAATGACAATGTTATTTTTATAAGATGCATGACAAATGCCAACACAATCATCATGAAGAATGATGTGAATTCACAGCAGCATATTTATGAATATGAGATAACTACATAAGGACTACTCCCAGATTCATCCAGGCTGCTGCCTTTTTTCTTTTTTTTTTTCCCCGTCTTTGGCAAGAAAAAAGAGAAAGGAATAAGAAAACAAGTATTAGGCCAGTTCCTGGACTGGCCTAACCTGATTTGATTTCTAACCTGAAGAAAGATGAAAAGCATATTAACTCCCTAAAAATAATAGACCAATTAAATATTAAAAAACAGAACTTCTAGTTAAAGAGAAAGACCTGTGAAACACAAAGCAGTTTTTCCATGCTTAAAAATAGGCGGTGACTTGACTGGAGACTGAAAATGACCTACTTCCCTTAAATGAATAATTCCTGTAGGATGTACAAAACACTCATTAGAGGGCAAAATATGCAGCGTACACATCTCTTACCTTTTGCTAATTCTGTAATGTACCGTCTCCAAGTCTCCTGTTATTGGGTTTGAAATGGTGGCTCGCCTCAGCTGTGAAGCCAACCATCAAAATAGGTGCATTACAAAACAAAAAAAAATGAATCACATTTATCCAATCAGTCAGAAATCTGGGATTTTTACAAAGGAGGCTAAAAAGAGAAAACAACTCCATAGACTTCCAGTCACCTGTGTTGAGTCTTGAAAGCCAATTGACTTTTAAATTTTTTATATTAAAAAAAATTTTTTTTGCATGAATGGAGTGTACACAAAACAGACTGGAAATTAACTTTCTTTGAAAGGTTACAGGATGTGAAATAAGGAAAATAAATTTCTAAAATTTGAAGTTAATTTATAGTTATAAGAATCATTACATGCATTCAATAACTCATTACAAACTTTTTGTTTTAATTTTTTCAGTGATGGAAATGCTTGCAAAACTAATGTTCAAAATCAGTTTGAAGAGAAGATGGCGGAGTAGATGGATGGGGAATACATCTTTCTCCATGGACAAATCAGGAACACACCTTCAGACAGAGAAGTGCAGCAGAACACCAGCTGAGGGCGGACAGGAGAACCCAACCAGAGGAAAAGAATATACAGAGCCACACAAATCCCAAGAGCAAGCCCTGAGCCTATGGGGTGGGAGCACTGACTCCAAGACCCTAGAATACCAGAGAACTAACCCTACTACTACTACTACTAAGTTGCTTCAGTTGTCTCTGACTCTGTGCGACCCCACAGACGGCAGCCCACCAGGCTCCCCCATCCCTGGGATTCTCCAGGCAAGAACACTGGACTGGGTTCCCATTTCCTTCTCCAATGCATGAAAGTGAAAAGTGAAAGTGAAGTCGCTCAGTTGTGTCCGACTCCTAGCAACCCCATGGACTGCAGCCCACCAGGCTGCTCCATCTATGGGATTTTCCAGGCAAGAGGACTGGAATGAGGTGCCATTGCCTTCCCCGAGAACTAACCCTAGAGAGTATCAAATAGTGAGAACTCACACAGTGGGAACCACTTGAATACAAGACCTGGCATCACCCAACCACTAGGAGCACCCTGTGCAGGATGCCTCATCTAAACAACAAACAAAACAAAAATGCAAACCCAATCATCAGCAGACAGGATCACCACCTCACTCAGCCTAGCCCATCACAGGAAAAACAAACAAACAAAAACTCAGGATCACCACTTCACTCAGCCTAGCCCATCACAGGAAAAACAAACAAACAAAAACTCAGCATAACTCTCACCCTATACAAACCACTGGACCAACCTTAGGAGGGCAGACCAAAAGGAAGAAACAATTCAACCTTTAAGTTGGGAAAAAGAGATCTCAATCACAATAAGTTTAAAAAAAAAAAAAGGCAGAGAAATACTACACAAATGAAGGAACAAATCAGAAACACAGAAGCCCAAATAAATGAAGAGGAAACAGGCAAACTCCCTGAAAATTCAGAATAATAATAGTAAAGATGATCAAAAACCTTGAAAACAAAATGGAGAAACTGCAAGAATCAATTCTTCAATATATGCAAATCAGTGTGATACACCATATTAACAAAGTGAAGATAAAAACCATATGATAATCTCAATAGATGCAGAAAAAGCCTTTGACAAAATTCAGTACCCATTTATGGTTAAAACTCTTCAAAAAATGGGCACAGAAGGAACCCACCTCAACATAGTAAGGCCATATATGATAAGTCTATAGCCAACACTATTCTCAGTGGTTAAAAACTGAAATCACTCCCCCTAAGATAAGGAACAAGACAAGGGTGTCCACTTTCACCACTATTATTCAACATAGTTCTAGAAGTCCTAGCTACAGCAATCAGAAAGAAAAAGAAATAAAAGGCATCCAGATCAGAAGAAGTAAAGCTCTCAATGTTTGCAGATGACATGGTACTGTACATAGAAAACACTAAAGATAGTATCAGAATTACTAGATCTAATCAATGAATTTAGCAAAGTTGCAGAACACAAAATCAATACACAGAAATCACTTGCATTTATATATACTAACAATAAAAAATCAGAAAGAGAAATTAAGGGATCAATCTCATTCACCACTGCAACAAAAATAATTAAATATTTAGGAATAAACCTACCTAAGGAGACAAAAGAACTGTACACAGAAAATTGTAAGGCATTGATGAAAGAAAGACAACATAAACAGATGGAGAGATATTCCATGTTCCTGGGCAGGAAGAATCAATATTATGAAAATGACTATACTACCAAATGCAATCTACAGGCTCAATGTGATCCCTATCAAATTACCAACGGCATTTTCCACAAAACTAGAACAAAAAATTTCACAATCCATATGGAAACACATAAGACCCTGAATAGCCAAAGCAGTCTTGAGAAAGAAAAATGGAGCTGGAGGAATCAACCTTCCTGACTTCAGATTATACTACAAAGCTACGGTCATCAAGACAGTAAGGTACTGGCACAAAAACAGAAATGCAGACCAATGAAACAAGATAGAAATCCCAGAAATAAATCCATGCACCTATGGGTATCTTATTTTTGACAAAGGAGGCACGAATATACAATGGGACAAAGACAGCCTCTTCAATAAATGTGCTGGGAAAACTGGACAGTTACATGTAAAAGAATGAAATTAGAACACTTTCTAACACCATACACAAAGATAAATTCAAAATGGATTAAAGACCTTTATGTAAGACCAGTTAGAGGAAAACATAGGCAGAACACTCAATGACATAAATCAAAGCAAGATCCTCTATGACCCACCTCCTAGAGAAAAGGAAATAAAAACAAAAGTAAACAAGTGGGACCTGATTAAACTTAAAAGCTTTTGCAAAGCAAAGGAAACTATAAGCAAGGTGAAAAGACAACCCTGAGAATAGGAGAAAATAATACCAAATTAATCCTGATGAAGGATTAATTTCCAAAATATACAAGCAGCTCATACAACTCAATGCCAGAAAAACAAACAACCCAATCAAAAAGTGGGAAAAAGACCTAAACAGACATTTCTCCAAAGATGACATACAGATGGCTAACAAACACATGAAAAGATGTTCAACATCACTCATTAGAAAAATGCAAATCAAAACTTTGATGAGATGTCACCTCACACTGGTCAGAATGGCCATCAAAAAGTCTACAAACAATAAATGCTGGACAGGGTGTGGAGAAAAGGGAATGTTCTTGTACTGTTGGTGGGAATATAAATTGATATAGACACTATGGAAGATGGTATGCAGATTCCTTAAAAAACTAGGAATAAAATCACCCATATGACCCAGCAATCCCAATCCTGGGCATTATACCCTGAGGAAACCAAAACTGAAAAATACACATGTATCCCATTGTTAATTGCAGCACTATTTACAATAGCTGGAACATGGAAGCAACCTAGATGTCCACCAGCAGATGAATGGATAAAGAAGTTGTGGTATATATACACAATGGACTATTATTCAGCCATTAAAAAGGAACATATTTGAGTCAGTTCTGATGAGGTGGATGAACCTAGAACCTATTACACAGTGTGAAGTGAGTCAGAAAGAGAAAGATAAATATCATATTCTAACATATATATATGCAATCTAGAAAAATGGTTCTGAAGAATTTATTACAGGGCAGCAATGGAGAAAGACATAGAGAATAGACTTATGAACATGGGGAGATGGGAGGAGAGGATGAGACGTATGGAAGAAACTTACATGACCATATGTAAAATAGATAGCCAACAGGAATTTGCTGTATGGCTCAGGAAACTCAAACAGGGGCTCTGTATCAGTCTAGAGGGGTGGGATGGTGTGGGAGATGGGAGGTAGGTTCAAAAGGGAAGGCATATATATATATATATATATATATATATATATATACACCTATGGCTGATTCATGTTGAGGTTTGACAGAAAACAACAAAATTCTGTAAAGCAATTATCCTTCAATAAAAAAAGAAAAAGAAAAAATCAGCTTCAAGGTCCATCTTTTCTTCCTTCAAGATATTTGCTCATATATTTCAAATAAATAGTGAAATAATCTTAGACTGAGCACAAAGATTGATGAAAAGAACTCATGTTATTTAAAAAAAAAACAAAAACACAGAGATGACAGCCAAGATAATGATTTTAAACTTTTTTCTATAAATGAAAAGATGGTTTGGAGGTTAATAAGAATATAAAATTTTCCTTGTCATTGTATTTTTTGATCAAATAATCTAATTGATGCATCCCTTTTAAGACTGAGGTCTCCAAATTCAGAGATATAAAACAATCTCCAAGCGGAAATGAATTCCTAATTAATATTCTACCACAATAATTTTGGTTTATTGACACAAATACTAGACTAAAATAAAAAAAAAAAAATGACAGAATAGGACATCACTATCTTTTATCTCTTTAAAAGATTTATAAGAGCTCCCCTGGACAACACCCATACATATTTAGACAAGTCTTTTCATTTAAAATACTGGAGTGGGTTGCCATGCCCTTCTCCAGGAGATGTTCTCAGCCCAGGGATTGAACCTGAGTCTCCTGCATTGCAGGCAAATTCTTTACCATCTGAGCCACCAGAGAAGCTCATAATCTTTAATAAAAAAACAAAATGTACCCATTTGGAAAAGTAGTAAAACTTAACAGCAACAAACATCTGATTTCAAGTTTATTCTGCAGTATAGATATCCAGACAAGGAACAGCAAACTATGGTCCATGGGCTGAATTCATCCAGCCACTTACTTCTAGAAATAAAAGTTTTACTGGAATATAGCCATACTTGTTTATGTATTTCCTATGACTGCTTTTGCATTACAACACCAGAGGTGAGTAGTTATAACAGACTGTACAGCCTGCAAAACCTAAAAAGATTTACTATCTGGACCTTTACAGAAAAATTTTCCAGTTCCTGTATAGTAAGTGAGCAAAAATATTTCTAGTGTTTACTTAACAGCCTTTTTATGAAAATAATGATAGTTTGTATTTTGCTGTCAATAAGACCAAACAGATTTTAAGAACAAGCTGATGGTGAAAATGGCAAGAGCATAAAGGTCATTCTTGCTCACCGAAGATGAATTTCTATGCTAAACTTTAAAGCTTATAGGATTGTGTTTATAATAAATTCTTTCTTATTAAGATAAATGATGTAGGCTGAAGCCAGAAAACAATGATGTCATTATTTCAGATTAGCAAGATGTTCGTGCCCAATGATATTCTCCAAGTAATAATGTACCTAGACAGAAATAAAAATACTTCAAGTATTATTTCACATAAAACTATAGAAGTTATATATAAAAAGTTGGCCTTTGATTAGTCTCTGAGATTAAACAGCTCCAAAGTACACAGAAATTTTTTCAGGAAGATGCTGAAACACAAATCTGTTAAGTGTGAATAAAAATATCACCTATGATTTTCATAATTCAGTGCTTAAAACCTAGTTGCAAAGGTTACATACAAAGTATGTAATATGTGTTGATAACAAAAAAAAGAAAAACTGGTATAAATAGAGCTTAGTTAATTCCATTAGTTTGCAACAATAATATCTAAAACTATCTATGGGGTTATTGTCATGTCAATTATCATTTTTATAATCTTACAAAGGAAAAGCTGAAACACAAGTAAATTGAGGAGAGAAAAAAAGGAAAAAATTATTTACCCTTGGTTTTGCTAGATCTTTACAATTTCAATTTCTGCGTCAGAAATAATATCATGGAAGCGGATAATACGAGGCTTGTCCCACTCATCTTCCTGTTTGGCTGGAGCCAGAATAAACTTAGGATTCCGGTTTCCATCATGGTAGCGACAGAAGAGTTTTTTCTGTCTCCGAGGAGTCTGAACAAAAAGTTTAAAAAATTATATTAGGGTAGTAATATTTTTAATGCTTGTTCTGATGAAGACAAGCAATAATCATGCTGGTGTATAGACAGAGTACTTGAGGAAGAACATGCAAAAGAAATAGTACTCTGCAAATACTCTGCATCAAACAGGACCTTCAGAATTTTAAAATCTGGAAGAGATGGTGAGGTTTCTCTTTAACCCTTCTCTCATCAAAATAAAGTTCAGGCCTTGTAAATATGAAAAAAATAATAAAATGATTATAGAAATATGAAATGAATGACCAGCCCTGCTCTAAACTTCAAAGTAACTGCAAAGAACCCAGAAAAGTTTCTTAAAAAAAAAAAAACTAACCAGGTTTTCCCAAGTACCTCCCAATTTTAAAAAATTTAAGTGTTTTTTTTTTTTTTCAAGATGAAAAGCAGTAGCTCTGAAAAAGAGAAAATTAGTTATTAAACAAAGAAGCCTGGAGCTTTTAGTAGCAGGTATTAAAGTCAGCAAAAATCAACAAATGTACTTTTCAATCACCTATGTATCACATTAACTAAATATGAGGTTGGCCAAAAAGATCTTACCAAAAAAAAAAACACACCCCATATGGATGTTTTGGCCAATCCAATGTTATACCATTGCTGATTCTTCTCTTGATTAAACAAGTATTTCATATTATGAAGTAGAACTAATAATGATTTATGTTTATTCTTGTTCTTCATTTACCAAGAACCAAATACAAGATTTTAAATATATCTTCTATATGATGATAAGACCAATTTAACTGTTCTGAGAAAAAGCATGCTCCTTTGATTTGGGGCTGAGTTTACATGTGTGTCACATCAACAAATGGGCAAATTAACAGACTTCTATATATACCTATAAGTTCTGTTTTGCTTATTTAAGAGTTTCTAAGGGCAGTAAAAAATATCTGCTCACTACTGGAAATCTGAACACTGACTAGGTACTTAATGATATTATGGAACTACTAACGATATTGGAAATATCATGATAATGGTATTGTGGTCATTTAAAAGTCCTTATCTTTAAATGATATACACAAAAATATTTAGATGTGAAATTAAAAAAAAAAATGTTTCATGAGTCTAATTTGTATTTATTCATTAGATCAAAGCAAAAGTAAACATGTTCTCTGGGAATCCATGAACTTATCCAAAGTGTCAATATAGCTAAGATCTACTTATTTGCTGGTAGAGGTTAGGCTGTCAACAGTAAATCACCAAATATCAAGGAGTCATCAATATGAAAACATAAAACCCAGCCTAAGTTTATCAGTAGTAGAGAAAAGTTAACTGCTATTCAAATGCTTTCACTTAAAATTACTCCATAAATGTACTAAATCCTTCTATATACACCAGCATTCAACTGAACACTAGTACCACATGAGACTCCTTTAAAAAGGGTTCTGTGATCAATTAATGTTGAGAAACAAAGTATATCATACTCATAATCATCATAAAAAGGATCTGAAAAGTCCTAAAGCTGAACAAAGAAACCTACATTCCCAAGGCTTGAACTGTATTATTTTTGGCCTATTACCTTTTCAGTATTCTGGTAAACTGAGTATAAATATATAATATATATATACAATAAACAAAGGGATATTTACAGACACATTTTAGTATTTTAAAAAATAAATGTTATAAAGCCAAAATTTATTTAAAGTCTTTATGCATTTTTAATATTTCTTAAATAGACTAAAACATTACATTAGGCAGTCTTATCAAGGCTGACTAGGAGCAAAACCACAAGATATCACTGTATAGATAAATCCATCGTTTCATAGTATAAGTTCAGTTCAGTCGCTCAGTCGTGTCCGACTCTTTGCGACTTCATGTTAGAATGGTATATTATTTCTATGTAAGACTGCTGAATCTCTTTTGCCTTAAGATATAAGAAAAAAACTGTATCACTTCTCTTAATAATCTGATCCTTCACCTTAAAAAGCCTCTTCTAACCTATGAAAAGGGTAATAATTACCAAAAATGCATATAATGGTATATGAGTCACAAGTTTTATTTTAAAGCTATTTTACTAAAAGTTGGAACACATTAAGTGCAACACCAACAATAAAGTGATGTGACATAACATAATACTTTAGGAATAATTCTGATTTTTACCACAGAAGTTTAAAAGAATTCTGCATCTCTCCAGAACTACGTACAAACACACATGCACATTCACACACACACAATTGGCTTTTCCACTTTACCATTTTGATACCCTCCCCACGGCACAGCATTTCGTACTTCTGTCTCTCTGGCAGGTAATCCACAGCAGCACCTTTTTTCTTCAGTGTGGTTTTCTGATCAGATTGGTCATCTGAAGACGACTTATTGGCATCTTTTTCTTTAGCCATTATATACTCAAAGTATTTTAAGTTACCGTTAGCTCTCTGATGTTCAGGATCTATTATAAAAGAAAGAAAGCATGTCCATGACTAAGTTTACAGTTGTTCAAGCATGAGCATAAGATACCAGTGGAGGAACACGTAATTTACCTTCCAAACCAGGTTGCTTTATGAGAGTGAAAGGAGGCATTAATGAAAATTATTATAGCAAAACAACAGGTGTAAATCAGTACTGCCCCAAGCAAATCAAGATGTACAGTTGTCCCATATAAAGGGAGTTCTGGAGATGGAATCAGCCATCTATTTCAAAGTAGTAATTATTGCTTTTACTTTGAGAATGTTCCATGTGACAAGTTACTAAGCAGCCAAAGGAACTATGATCAATTTGATGTCAAATGAATTTTAAAGTATTACTGATTAAACATTTTAAGCAAAAGAAAATATTTTTCTGAGATTGAAATGTAACGACCATGGGGAAGACAGGGTATACAGTTCAAAGGTAACCTTTACCACAGAAAATCATATAAATGCCAAACACAGCCTACTCTGAGGGCTGAGTGCATTTCAGTCCCAAAATTCTCACACAAAAAAGAGAAACTAAAAATATAATTTTCAAATAAGCCAGAATCCACTAACTGCCTCAGAATTGCTAGTCATAATTTTTAGCTATCTTTTAGTAGGGGGAAGGAGGACTACTCCACTCATCTGGGAGAAAAAAATTATAAACCACCCCCTCAACACACACACACACAAATGAAAAAGAGAGACTAGGACACAGAAAGTTCACTTGTGACATTAATTGGAAGTGTTTTTAAAAATCCAGCCTTGAATTGTAAAATACTTATCTTTGAGAAACTGCTTATGTTATGATGTACAAAATATGAGGCTAATTTTACAAAAGAAATGGAAAAACAAGGGCAGAAGAGGGTATGCTACAAGGAAACAAAAAAACTGATAGGTATCTCTGGGTGACTGGTTTATGGTGACTCTTCTGTATGTTTTTCTACTTTTAAAATTTTTTCTAAAATGAAGTATTTTTAAGTCAGGAGGAAAAAAATCACTTAAAATATTGGGGGAAAAGGGCTAATTGAATATCTCAATTTATCAATTCATTCAACTAAGAACCTAATTTCAAAAGCTTATTTTCAGATGACCAATCTTTTTGAATTATTTGACTCTCCTAACATACACATATTTCAGTTCAGTTCAGTTCAGTCGCTCAGTCATGTCCAACTCTTTGCGACCCTATGAATTGCAGCATGCCAGGCCTCCCTGTCCATCACCAACTCCCGGAGTTCACTCAGACCCACGTCCATCGAGTCAGTGATGCCATCATATTTACCTATTCATAAAAAGAATTTAAGTTTTAAAGCTTCATTATATACCAAAGGCCACAAGACTTTTTTAGCGTACAATTCCACCACCACAGATTCTAAGTTAGTAGGTTTGGGGTGAGATCAAGAATTTTCATTTCTAATAAGCATCCAAGTAATCCTGATCATTGGCCTTTGGATCATACTTAGAGAAACACTACATTCCTGTTAAAAATACTAGTGGTAAAATCTTTGATCATATTTTCCTAATATTTAAATACGACAATCAAATATATATTCATTCTATTTATTTCTATGAAATAATTTCAATCTCCGATGGAACTGGTAGATATTAAATGGAAAATCTCATGCATGTGCCCTCGGGAACACAAAAATTAAAGACTGAGAGACTGATTTCCCATAAATGCCTGATTTTCGGAAAACTGATAATATTGGAATGTTCTTAAATTTCAGGGAATTGGCCAGGGGTTGCCTCATATCAATCTTGGGAAATCTTGCTTACAGTTTCCAGGGGCATGAAGAAGAAATGACCAAGTTTGAGATGGTCTTACAAAGTAAGCTAAATTGAGCTTTGTTTGTATGACTGGAGGGTTTTGTCTGCCTAGGGAATATTCAATGCTGGTCCCCATTTGTTTCTGATTTCAACAAACTCTAACTGAACTCTCACCTCTTTATATTCCCCACCCTACTCCAAATCCTCAACGGACTTACCTGTAGCTTCCTACAGCTTGCATGTCCCAAATACAGTTCCTCTGCTATTCCTGAATAAACTCATCTTTTTGACAATTATGAGTTTGCTTCATTTTACCTTTTTATTTAGGTTGACATTTCAAAACACTATTTCCAGATAGGAAATTCAGTAAACCAAAAATTTCCTTCAAGGGATACTGGTTAATATTTAATATCACAACATGGCAAATAAACAGTTTTGACTGAGTTAGCTATGTTCGATTCAATTTTTGAAGTTCCTAAGAAGTACAGAGCAAAGAAACACAGCTACTCTTAAAGTACTATTAGGTGAGAAAGATCAGTTGCTATTTATTTAGAGGATAAACAGAAAGATAAAGTATGTCTGACAGATGAGCTCTTGACTTGTGACAAAAAATACCAAAACATGACAAATATACATACTCACATATAATTATAATTAGTATATCCATATATCCCCCAATATATCCTTAACCTTGAATTAGGCCAAATTAACATACCTAGTTCAAGAAGCTTCTTTGTGAGCAAAAGCGCCTTATCCAGGTCTCCTGCTGGTACACTGCATAGCTCAAATAATCCAGAACAGAGACTTTATCAATGGTAGAAACCTCGCCTTCATCCAGCTGCCTCAGTGCTTGTTCCATCCACAGTTCTGTATGGTAATAATCTGCTTCTGTGTAGGCCACTTTGCCCAACTCAAAACAGTCCTCAACTGTTAGAAAAGATTTGTGTTTTACGCCTATGAAAGAAAATACAGAGAACTTTAGGAATCTTCATACTATTATATGTTTATTTAGGACTATATGGCTTTCAAAGTACTATCTCACTCTCATTTGAACCTCACAACAACCTTCTGGGGTAGGAAAAGCAGGAATTACCCTAGGTTTATAAACAAAGGAACAAAGTACAAGGTAATGAAACATGGCAAGGATCACACAGCTAATAGGTGACATAGGACCTAGAGAATCCAAGATTTCAGTTATCAGTCATTATACCAAAAAGACGTACCAATTAAGCTGAAGTATGCAATTTTCCAACACAGTGGGAATCACCATATGAGATATGTCTAACTCTTAACCAACAACTTAAGGGATACATGGAAGAGAGACAAACCTGTATAGACAGGTTCGTTCCCCTACCATTCCCCTTTTCAAAAATATTAATGATATGTAATTTACACCATAAAGTTCACCTAGTGAAAGAATTCAACAGTTCTTCATTATATTCACAGAGCTGTACAACCATTACCATAATAGGATTTTAGAACATTTTCATTACCCCAAAAAGCAACGCTGTAACCATAAGCAGTCACTACCCATTATATCTCCCCTTCCTGCCCTATCCCTAGATACCACTAATCTACTTTCTCTATCTGCTTGTCTATTCTGGCTATCGCACATAAATGGAATCGGACAACAGGTAGTCTTTTGTGACTGGACTGCTTTACTCAGCATAATGTTTTCAAAGTTCTTTTTATTGACAAATATCAGCCCACTGTAGGACAGACTACATTTTGCTCATCAGTTGATAGACATTTGAATTGTTTCTACTTTTCTGTCTTGTAGGAATAACATTCATGTACAAGTTTTAGTGTGGAAATATTTTTTCATTACTCTTGAGTGTATACATAGCAGTGAAATTGGTGGGTCTTATGGCAACACTATGCTTACTATGTTCAGAAACTGCCAAACTGTTTTCCAAAGTGGCTGCATCATTTTACAATTTTACAATCCTGTGTGTATGCTCATACATAAATCAATGTATGAGGGTTCCAATTTCTCTACATTCTCTCCAATACTTGCTACTGCTCATCTTTTTTTATTATAGCCATTGAGGGTATGAAGTAGCATTTCATTGTGGTTTTTAAATTTTATTTCTCTAATGATGATGTTGAACATGTTTCTACATGCCTATTGTCCATCTATATATCATCTTTGGAAAAATGTCTGTTCAAATCCTTTGTCCATTTAAAAACTTGGTTGTCTTTTTACTATTGACTAATTATGTTTCAAATGTTGTACAATCACTATTACTTTTATAAGAATAAGGAAAAGATAAAGAACAGAAAGATATAAATGTAAAATATATTCTCTGAATGATAGCAACCATGTAACATTCCATTTTATAAATAGTAAATCAGATGAGTTAAGTAGAGACTTTAAGAGCCTGAGTATTTTACGCTGTTCTTTGTTTATAGCATGTTAAGTAAGCAATAGTGAGAAAATTACATCTGGACCACATATTCTGGGGGTGGGGTGAGGAAGGGAACTGCTTCTGATATAAAACACAGGTGATCCTTGAACAACAAAGTTTGCATTGCATGGGTCCATTTATATGTGCATTTTTTTTCAATAAATACATATATGTATTATAAATGTATTTTCTCTTCCTTATGCTTCTCTAAATAACATTTTCTTTTCTCTAGTTAACTGTATTGTAAAAACGTAGCATACAATACATACAACATATGAATTGTGTTAATAAGCAACTGTTTAAAATATCAGTAAGGCTTCAGATCAATAGTAGGCTGTTAGTAGTTAAGTCTAGGGAAAGTCAAAATTTACATGCAGATTTTCAGCTGTTCAGGAGCTCGCAGCTGTAACACCAGCATTTTTGAAGGATTACTCTACCTAGAAATGCTGGATAAAATGTAACAGTTATCCATTTATCCATTTGTACCATGGCCAGATTCACAGGAATTAAGCAAAAATTTTGAGGTCAAAACGAAAAAGGAACTTGAAACCTAGAGAGGTAAGTAGAGGATGAAGCTGCATCTCCTCTGGAGGCAGTCATCAGATGAGAAAGCTAGAAGCATGATTTTTAACCATCAAGAAAGGGATAAAGAGGGCTTCCCTAATGGCTCAGTGCTAAAGACTCTGCCTGCCAATGCGGGAGACATGGGTTCGATCCCTGGTCCGCGAAGATCCCACATGCTGAGGGACAACTAAGCCTGTATGCCACAACTGAGTCTGTGCTCTAGAGTCTGCCAGCCACAACTATCGAGCCCACGTGCTGCAACTACTGAAGCCCCAGTGCTCTAGAGCCTGTGCTCCACAATAGGAGAAACCACCTCAATGAGAAGCCCGTGTACTGCAACTGGAGAGTAGCCCCGCTTGCCATAACTAAAGAAAAGCCTGCACAGAAATGAAGACCCAGCACAGTCAAATAAATAAATTTTTTTAAAAAGAAAGAGATAGGAGATAAAGCCTTAGGTCCATGCAAAATGACGGAACAGACCCTTGAAAAACTACATCTTCAATTAAAAAATGAGCTAGAAAAAACTCTTGTCAGTTGGCAAAGAGAAACAACAAAAGACCTTATTTTTCTCATCCTGCACTGTAGGTAAGGGACCAATCTCTTAAGAATTCCACAGGCATGCCTTCTGGGAGGTTTGATTTCAAATATACGCTATCTCCATGGTCTGGGGAACTAAAGCCAAGAATTTAACTTAACGTGGCTAGAGGCTGGTAATGTCAAAGGACACCTGGCAGAAGCAACATTTATATTCTGCAAAACCCACCCTCACCTCAGGTTTTACAATATTCCCACACACAATCTGAAGAAATGCACACAATTCAAAATCACAAAGCACACAATGAAACAAGCCACTATGACAAAATCAGCAGAAACTACTCAAAAACAGTATTAGATATCACCCAATATATTCAGATGTTATCAGATTAAGAATACAAAATAACTATGATCAAAACGTTTATAAAGAATTTCTAAAAAAAAAGAAAATATGAACATGTAAGATTCCCTAAAAAGAACAGGAAGATTTGAGTAGGAGAAAAAAATAGAACTTTCAGAAATTATAAATATTATCAAAGAGACAAACATGTATTGCTCAGGTCAAACAGCAAGTAAGACACAACAAAAAAGAGAATAACATACCTAGAAGAGAGAACCGAAAGAACTACCATAGGATAACCTACTCAGAATGCAGCAGAGAGGAGGAATACATATAAAGTGCTAGTCAAAAGATAAGGAAGAAAAACTAGGAAGACAACATAACGTAGAAAAGGCACTATTTAAAGAAATAACAGTGAACAATTTTCTAGAATTAGAATGCATGAAACCAAAGATTCAAGAAGCACAGTGACTCCTAAGCCAAAGTACATGCAAGGGATTCTCAAGGATTTGTTTCAACGAGGAGGAGGAAAATAATTCCAAAACAAAAGTCTGAGGTACCAAAAGAAAAAAAAAAGATAAAGAAAATGGTATACATTTAAAGAAAAGTGAGCTATCAGATTGGCAAAAATTTCAAAGTCTGAAATTTTTTTGTGTGATGCTGTGGGGAATAGGCGCTCTCATGTATCACTGGTAGAAAAAAAGACAGAACCACTATGGAGGGAAACTGGAACAATATTAGCAAAATATCCTATATAACCACTCTGAATCAGTGGCATCGTTTCTAGAAAAAATATCCCAAAGATCACTTGGCCAAAAAAAAAAAAAAAAAAGCACAAGGTTATTGGCAATATTATTTTTATAATAGTAAAAGACTACAAACAAAACAAGTGTCCATATCAATGGGTCCCAGTTAAATAAACTATAGTAAATTCACAAAATAGAGTAACAGGTAGCTGTAAAGAGAAATGAGGATTTCTACATAGCATATGATGTAATATCTAGACATATCAATAAATTAAAATACCAAAATATAGAAAGTATACTATGCTGCCTTCTCTGCTGAAGCTGAGAGGAAATAGGAATATATATACACATTTGCTTATATTTTAAAGAAAAAACAGTGAAAATGAAAAACCTAATCAAGTGGTAGTTCATATAGGAAGAAGAAAGCAACAGGTTGGGAAGTACAGAATGGTAGCAGAACTTCTATAAGTGGACCTTATTAATACAGTTTGGACTTTGAATGAATAAAAAAAGTTCTGCATAAGTAAAACTAATACGAGAGACATGGTGATGGTGGTTAAAAGATACAAACTCCCAATTATATGGTAAGTCCTGGGGACGTAATGTACAGCATGTTAACTGTAGTTAATAATACTGTGTTGTATATTAAAGTTGCTGGGAGAGTAGATATATTTTGAAATAGTAACTATGTGATGTGATGGTGCATGTTAACTAAACATATTGTGATCATCTTGCAACACATACATATCCAAGTCATACTGCACACCCAAAACTAACACAAAGTTATATGTCAATCACATCTCAATTTTGAAAAAATTTGAGCACCTCTTTTAAATAAAAACATTAAATTTTTTAATAATAGAAGAGGACAAAGATAGGATATAAATTAAAAACTGAGCCTGTGGGGCTTTCCTGGTGGTCTAGTGGTTAAGAATCTGCCTTGCAATGCAAGGGACACCGGTTCAACGCAAGGGACACCGGTTCGATCCCTGGTCCAGGAAGATCCCACAAGACGCAGAGCAACTAAGCCCATGCATCACAACTACCGAGCCTGTGCTCTAAGCCTGTGAGCTGCAACTCCTGAGCCCACACCCCTAGAGCCTGTGCTCTGCTCCACTGCAGCGAGAAGCCTGTGTACCAAACAAAGACTAGACCCTGCTCGTCACAACTAGCGAAAGCCATGTGCAGCAACAAAGATCCACCACAGCCAAGTAAATAAATCTAAAAAAAAAAAAAAAAATCCTGTGATAAATTTGCTTTTTGTGAAAAAGATATAGAAAAGGAAGGGAAAAAAGAAAAGGAGGGGTATATTTTCCAACTTTTGATACCAATGTTCAAACAATATGAAACTCTTGGTGGTTTAATGTTAATGTCAAAATATCTTACTTCCTATATCAAAACAAAAAGATATAACATATCCATGGATTAGAAAATTGTCTTGTTAAAATGACAAATGTTGCCCAAATTCTCCCCAAGATTAAAAATAAACCTAATTAAAACTCCTACAGGCATTTTTGTAGAAGCTACCAAGGAATAAATTCTAAGATTTATTTGGAAATTCAAAGGATCTAGAATAACCAAAGCAATTTTAAACAAAGAACATATTTAAAGGACTTATTCACAAGTGTTTGCAAGTACGTGGAGGTACTGAAATGCCCACATACTAATCACAAGAGTATAAAATGGTACAACCATCTGGTTGTTTCTTAAAAATCAAATATACACCTACCAATTATTTTACTTTAAAAATCAGAAATATACCTACCATGCAACCCAGCCAATTGACTTCTAGGTATTTAACCAAAAGAAACACATGCCTAATATGTCTGATGACAGCACAAAGGAAATAGATAAAAAAAGAAACACAATGGTGTTTTCCTTAAAAAACTTCTGATTGAATATACTTTAACAAATCAGTATATTTATTGGCTAGAATCAGACTTAGCTCTAACCTACACAATGATGTCTACATTTTTTTTTTCAGTGCTAGCAGAAAAGGTTCATGAAAAATTAAGAAGAAATAAAATGTAGGACACATTTTGCTAGTGATTCTTTGTCTAGGGGATAACAAGCTCTGGTCTGATGATGTTAGATTTCAGTACAAAGCAGAATCCTAATATGGAGGTATATGTACTGGAGGATCACATGGACCAATACAATCAAATATTCAAATCATACAACTACCTCCATTTAATATATATATATATATATATATATAGCCTATTAGTCATATATGGATAGTAACTGATTATCATGCTTGAATGCTCAGTCCCTCAGTCATGTCTGACTCTGCAACTCAATGGCCATAGCCCACCAGGCTCCTCTGTTCATGGAGTTTTCCAGGCAGGAATACTAGAGTGGGTTGCCATTTCCTCCTCCAGGACATCTGCCCAACCTAGGAACCAAACTCGAGTCTCTTTCGTCTCCTGCATTGGCAGGTGGATTCTTTACCACTGTGCCACCCGGGAAGTCCATAACTGATTATCAGTGTACTGCTAAAATGAAGATAAAGATCCATACTGTGACAGTTACTCTCTACTTCACACTCTAGTCTAGAAAAGGATACCAATATACTTATTCATAGTTTAACACGATGCAATTTCAGAAACAAAAGAAACACACTGAATTTTGACTTATTTTTTAGTTACGAAAACTGGAATACAGTTCTAAGACGAGCTTTACAATGCAGAAATTAAGAATGTCTTTTCTCAGGGACATACAAAAGACACAAGAGGACAGTATGCCATTAATAAATGTAGACAGCACCAGTAAAATTTTTCACATGACCTTATATCCTGGCAATATTATTTGAAATCATAATGGAGACAGTAGAGGATCTTGAGCTATTCTGCCTTGGTAAAGTATCTCTGGTTATCTTACCTATCAATCTATTCACAATTATCAAAGCCAAAATATCTGGGAACTGTATTAAAGAAAATGAAAATGAAAGAGAAGTGATGTAGCATTTGAAAGGGAAGGCTGCTTCCAAAGTAGAGAACATGAGAATAAAAAGCAATGGAAAAGAAGACAAATAAAATGACATAAGGGAAGTGATGTTGGCAGAAAAAACCATAAAAAGCATTCATACAAAGCATGAATAATAATTTGATGACAAAAAAAGGCAAATTCTTTCGGTTCAAAGCAAATGGCACAAGACGATTGACATTAGCATGTCAAACTGAATGCAGTGAAGGAGAGGATAGGATGAACTGAGACAGGAGCACTGACATACATGCACACTACCATGTAGTGGGAAGCTGCCGTGTAATACAGGGGAGCTTGGTGTGGTGCTCTGTGATGACCTAGAGGAGTCGGGGGTGGGGGGTGGAGACTAAAGAGGGAGGCGCTGTATGGATACTTATAGATGATTCACAATGTTGTGCAGCAGAAATTATCACAACATTGTAAAGCAATTATCTTCCAAGAAAAAAAAAAACTGTAGTAACCCAAATTTACAGTTAAAACACAAAAGTCCTTTAAATTTATTATAACAGTATAAACTATAATAATACGTGAAAGTAGACAGTACAGGAAAATTTACTTAGAAATTTTTGGCTCACCCTTAAACTGCAAGATTTAATTTTAAAATTCTTACACTTTATAGGAACACTTACTGGATAAAAACTTGATTTGTAAGGAACAAATACATTTAAAATGCACATACCTGGGAAGCTGATGTCTTGTATCAGCGGCAGTATGGTACACTCACAGCTAAGTGCACTCCAGAGATGTACAGAGAATCTACTGCTTGGTGTAGTAAGCAGTTCACCAAGATAATGATGCAAATGACCAATAAGAACATTCAACTTCTACCTGAAGTAACTCAGATTTTATATATGACATATTCTACACCAAAAAAAGTGTAGAGGACACAGTTTTGAGGGCATTAGCTCCCTGTTGTCCCCTTTGCCTATCAAAGCAATACCACCATTCTTTTCTACTTTACCACCTCCCCTCAAAAAGTGTAATATCTCTGGAAGGTATGAACCTATTAAACAAATTAGGGTTAGGAACAATCTGAAACTAAAGGAGCAGTCCATATGAACTGTAAAGGCATCACTGATGCTAAAATACATATAACTTATCAGATTTTATATTAAAATATCAAGAAAGCATTTCAAAAGGTAGGCTCAAAAAAGGAGAAACACAAAATTAATCAAGGAGTAACATCACATCAATATAAATCCACTGAAAAAAGCATTTCTGATTTTGGGGGAGTGAGGCAATTTAAAAAGGCAAATCATCCTTCCCTCCAGTCCTCATCCTTAAGGCTTTACATCTCAACTGCTACTATTTTAAATCTGACAAAACTAAGTGTTAGCAAGGACATTAAGAAATGAGAACTCCATACATTGCTGGAGGGAATATTACTGTACTTGGGTACATCTGCTCTGGAGAATAATCTGGCTACATCTAGTAAAATCTGAGAACCTTATATTCGAGAGAAACTTTTGCATGTGTGCAATGGACACAAGAAAACATAATGAAAATGTTTGTTGAAACCTTGGCCCTGCAAAAATTGGAAATAACCTAAGTTAGCACTGTCATCTCTTAAGTTTTTACAACAGCCTCCTCCCTGATTTCTTTTCTCTCTACCTTCGGGTCTCAAACCATTCTGTAGCCAGAATGATATCTCTAAAATGAAAATCATATAATTTCCCTGTTTAAAACTTTTCAATAACTACACATTATACTCAGAATGGTTCAAACTTCTCTACATAACTTACAAAGTCCCTCAAGAGATGGCTTCAGCTTTACCTATATAGCCTCATCTCTCACTATTCTCACACCATCCCGTGCCCCTAGTTCATGCACTTAGCTTTTTAACTAACTACTTATTAGCTATCCGATTTAAATGTTCTTTCCTCTCTGGCCTATATACATGTTCTGTTTGGAATACTTTTTTCATATCCCCTATTTCCTGGCTAATTCCTTGTCCATTATTTCAGTTTTTTAACATATTCTGTCTTCCAGGAAGTCTTACTTTACACCTCTCATTTATCAAGTTCAGAATTAGATTTCTGTCTATGTGCTCCATGGTCTCCTCAGTTATCTCCAGCGAGGCATTCTTCATATGATAGCATGAGAATATAAGTACCCTAAGGGCAAAAGCAGTGTTATTCATTACTGCATCTCTAATACTTATACACAATGGTTATTATGTTAAATAGATATTAAATAGCTTATATCTATTAAACAAACTATGTTTTAAACCAGAAGCAAATTAAAAAACAAGGCTGTGATCTTATCACAAGTGTTATAACAGTAGAAACAGAAAATAAAATTCACAAATGTATACTTTTTTGGAAGTCCAACTTAATGGAATTACATTACAGTTTAATGAAACACCATGGTTAGTTTTTCCACTTCTACTTCATTCCAAATTTAGAAAGATAAGCAAGAAAAATATCTTGTCATTCATCCCATTGTATTTTCTTACTGAGAAAGTCAATTTCAGTATGAAGACAGAGGTAACTTATTTTTCCAATTGATAAGGAGAAGAAGATAGTAAAGGTATATTCATAGAATAAATGACAGATGGCAATAATAAACTATCACGTGAAGGTAGATATTAGTAACACAAGTAAAACTGGAAAACTTCAAATTTTGCAAAAATTAACACGCTCCACACTCTTTTAACAGCTAGCAGAGAAAAAAAAAAGAAAAGAAATCACAGGGAAAATTAGAAAATACTTAAAAGACAAAAGAAAATGAAATTACAACATACTAAAACTTACAGGACACAATGAAAGCCATGCTAAGGGTGAAATTTATAGTTATAACTCTTGTATTAAAAAAACAAGATCTCAAATCAACAACCTAATTTTACAACTGAAGAAACTAGAAAAACAAGAACAAACAAGAACAAAGCTAGCACAAGAAAGGGAATATTGAAGCACAGAATAGAAAATAACAGATAAAATTAATGAAACCAAAAACTGGTTCTCTGAAAAGAATTTTGTCAATAAAACCGACAATCTTTTAGCTACAGGGATAAAGAAAAAAAAAGCCAAATAACTAAAATTAGAAATGAAAGTGGGGATACTTCTACTGATTCTATAGAAAAACAAAGGATTATAAGAATTCTATGAAAAATTGTACACCAACAAACTGAATATCCTAGATGAAATGGACAAATTCCTAAAACCACAAAACCCACCGAGACTAAGAAAAAAATAGAAAATCTCAATAGACCTTTAACTAGGAAGGAAACTGCTGATGCAAAGAGCTGACTCATTTGAAAAGACCCTGTTGCTGGGAAAGATTGAGGGCAGGAGGAGAAGGGGAAGAGAGAGGATTAGATGGTTGGATGGCATCACTGACTCAATGGACATGGGTTTGGGTAGACTCTGGCAGTTGGTGATGGACAGGGAGGCCTGGCGTGCTGCGGTCATGGGGTCACAAAGAGTCGGACACGACTGAATGACTGAACTGAACTGAGTAAGGAAACTGAATCAGTTATCAACAGTCTTCTGACAAAAGAAAAGCTCTGTTATTAACACAAATAAATGGAAAACACGTGCCATGTTCATGGATTGGAAGACTATTAGCTTCACTGGAGAATTCTATCAAACATTAAAAAAAAAAAAAAAACTAACACCAATCCTTCTCAAACTTTTCAAAAAGACAGGAGAGAATACTTATCTCATTCGATAAGGCCAGAATCATCCTCATACTGAAGCCAGAAAAAGACACTACAAGAAAACTACAGACCAACATCACTTATGAACATTGATGCAAAAATTTTCAACAAAATACTAATAAACAGGGACTTCCCTGATGGTACACTGGTTACAACTCTGCCCCCCTAATGCAGGAGGAGTCCCAGATTCAACTCCTGGTCAGGGAACTAGATCCCACATGCCACAACTAAAGAGCCCATGTGCTGCAACTCAGATCTCGCAAAGTCAAATAAATAATTTTTTTTTTTAAATGCTAGAAAACAGAATCCAGCAGCATATGATTATACACCATGATTACATGGTTACACACCATGACCAAGTGGAACTTACTCCTATAATGCAAGGATGTTTCAACATATGAATATTGATCAATGTAACACACATTAATGGAATAAAGGGGAAAAAACACACATATGATCATCTCAACTGATGCAAAAAAAGCAACTGACAAAATTCAGTATTCTTTCATAATTAAAAAAAAACCATTCAACAAACTAGGAATAGAAGTTTAACTATCAATACTTTAACATAATAAAAGATATATTTGAAAAATCCACTCAATGGTAAAAGACTGAAAGCTTCTCCTTTGAGAATGAGAACAAGGATGCCCACTTTTACCACTGTATTCAACTTAGTACTTGAAGTTCTATCCAAAGCAAATAGGCAAGAACAAGCTTAGAAAGTGAAGTCGCTCAGTTGTGTCCAACTCTTTGAGACCCGTGGACTGTAGCCACCAAGCTCCTCTGTCCATGGGATTCTCCAGGCAAGAATACTGGAGTGGGTTGCCATTTCCTTCTCCAGGGGATCTTCCCAACCCTGGGATCAAACCCAGGTCTCCCACATTGCAGACAGACGCTTTAACCTCTGCACCACCAAGGAAGCCCTTAAATACAAGAATCCAGGTACTAACATCAAAGATTTCAAGGGAAGAAAGGAAGCCAGGAGGGAGGAAGAAGGGGGAGGCGGCGGGAGGGTGTGGTGAAAGGGGTGGCCTTACAGAACAAGCTTAAAGGTACCCAAATTGGAAAGGAAGAAGTAAATTGATCTCTATTTGCAGATAACAGTTTTTTGTTTTTGCCATACCACACAGCTTGTGGGATTTTAGTTCCCCAACCAGGGATTGAACCTGAGCCCTTAGCAGTGAAAGCTCAGAGTCCTAGCCCCTGGACCACCAGGACACACCCCACAGATAACATTATCTTATACTAGAAAATCCTAAGAATCCTCCTGCAAAAACACTTGTTAGAACTAATAAATGAATTCAGCCAAGATGCAGGATGCAAAGACAACACACAAAAATAAGTTGCATTTCTATGTACCAATAATGAACAATATAAAAAATTACAAAAACAAATCTAAGCATAAAGTACTTAGGAATTAACTTAACCAAGGAGGTAAAAGACATACAGTGAAAACTACAAAAAGCTACTGAAAGACCACATAAATAAATGAAAAACACATGCCATGTTCATGGATTGGAAGTCAACATTATTAAAATGTCAATACTACTCAAAGTGATCTGCAGATTCAATGCAAAAGACAGAAATAGAAATAGAAAACTCCATCGTAGAATTCATACAGAATCTCAAGGAACCCAGAATAGTCAAAACAATCTTAAAAAAGAACAAAACTGGAAAACTTGTATTCCTGATTTCAAAACTTAATACAAAGCTACAAGAATAAAGTAGTGTGTAAAAAACCAACTTATAGACCAGCATAAAAACAGACTTAGAGACCAATGCAATAGAGAGCAGAAATAAACCCTTGTATATATTGTCAAATGATTTCTGACAAGCACGGCAAGACCATTCAATGAGAAAATGACGATCTTTTCAACAAATGGTGCCAGGAAAACCAAATATCCACACGCAAAAGAATGAAGCTGAACCCTTACCAAATACTAAATGTAAAAATTAACTCTAAATAAATCAAGGACCTAAATATAAGACCTGAAACAGTAAAACTCTTAAAAGAACCACAGGACAAAAGCCTCATAACACTGGATTGGGCAGTGTTTTTTGTATATGACCCTAAAGGCACAGGCAACAAAAGAAAAAACTGGACTTCATAAAAATTTAAAAATTTGGATACAAAATACAGTTATCAGTGGAGTAAAAAGGCACCCATAGAACAGGAGAAAATATTTGCAAATCACGTATCTCATAAGGCATTAATATTATATAGAGAATCTCTAAAACTCAACAACAAAAAATGAATAACCCAATTAAATAATAGGCAAAGGACTTGAACAGATATTTCTTCAAAGAAGACATACAGACGGCTGCCAATAAGTACATGAAAAGATGCTCAACATCAGTGATTAGAGAAATGCAAAACTTCAGTGAGATACCACCTCACATGCACTAGGTTGGCTACTATCAAAAAAAAAGAAAAGAAATAGAGAACAAAATAGCCACCCAAGACCAGGAAGCCCAGTGAGTCCCATACAAGACAAACCCAAGGAGAAACACAAGACACATGTTAATCAAACTCACAAAAATTAAACACAAAGAGCAAATATTAAAAGCAGAAAGGGAAAAGCAACAAATAAGATACCAGGGGATCCCCATAAGGCTAACAGCTAATCTTTAAACAAACTATTGGTAAAGAATCCACCTGCAGTGCAGGAGATCCTGGTTCAATTCCTGGGTCAGGAAGATCCCCTGGAGAAGGGACAGGCCATTATTCCCGGCCTTCTCTTGTGGCTCAGCTGGTAAAAAATCTGATTGCAATGCGGGAGACCTGGGTTCAATCCCTGAATTGGGAAGATCTCCGGACAAAGGAAAGGTTACCTACTCCAGTATTCTGGCCTGAAGAATTCCATGGACTGTACAGTCCATGGGGTCACAAAGAGCCAGATATGACTGAGCAACTTTCACTTTCATACAGGCCAGAATGGAATAGCAGGATATATTTAAAGTGATAAAAAGCAAAAACCTACAACTGAGATTACTCTATCCAGCAAGAATCTCATTCAAAAGAGAAATCAAAAGCTTTACAGACAAGCAAAAGCTAAGAGAATTCAGCACCACCAAACCAGCCCTTCAACAAATGCTAAAGGAACTTCTCTAGATAAGAAACACAGAAAAGGCCTATAAAAACAAACCCAAAACAATAAAGTAAATGGTAACAGGATCATACTCATCAATAGTTACCCTGAATGTAAATGAGCTAATTGCTCCAACCAAAAGACACAGATTGGCTGAATGTATACCAAAACAAGACCCCTATACATACCATCTATTAGAGATCCACCTCAAACCTAGGGACATGAACAAACTGAAAGTGAGGGACTGGAAAAAGATATTCCATGCAAAGAGAGAACAAAGGAAAGAGGTAATAGCAATGCTCATACCAGACAAAATAGGCTTTAAAATAAAGAACATTAGAAGGGACAAAGAAGGACACTACATAATGATCAGGAGATTAATTCAAGAAGACATAATGATTACAAATACACATGCACTCAACACTGGAGCACCTCAATACATAAGGCAAATGCTAACAAACAGTAACACAATAATAGTGGGAGATTTTAATATCCCACTCACAACAATGAAAAGATTATCCAGACAGAAAATTAATAAGTAAACACAGGCTTTAAACGATACATTGTACCCACTGGACCTAAATGATATCTACAGGGCATTTCATCCAAAAACAATAGATTTCACTATTTTCCCAAGTGCACATGGAACGTTCTCCAGGACAGACCACATTCTGGGCCTCAAATCAAGCCTTGGTAAATTTATTTAAAACTGAAATCATTTCAAGCATCTTTTCTGATCATAACACTTAAGATTAGATATCAACTACAGGAAACACTAAAAAACACAAACACATGGTTGCTAAATAATACGCTTCTGAATAACCAAGAGATAACTAAAGAAATCAAAAAGGAAATCAAAATATGTCTAAAGACAAATGACAATGAAACCATGACAACTCAAAACCTATGGGATGCAGCAAAAGCAGTGCAGAGAGGGAAGTTTACAGCAATGTAAGTCTACTCAAGAAACAAGAGACGCCAAATGCACAACCTAAACTTACACCTAGAGCAACCACAAAAAGAACAACAACAACAAAAAAAACCCCAAAGTTAGTAGAAGGAAAGAAATCATACAGATCAGAGCAGAAATAAGTGAAAAAGAAATGAAAGACTATAGCAAAGCTGGTTCTTTAAGAAGATAAAATTGACAAACCATTAGCCAGACTCATCAAGAAAAAAAAAGGGATTAAAAAAAAAATCAGAAATGAAAAAGAAGTTACAACAGACAACACAGAAATACAAAGGATCCTAAGAGACTACTATGAGCAACTATATGCCAATAAATGGACAACTTGGAAGTAATGGACAAATATTTAGAAAAGTATAACCTTCCAAACCAGAACTGGGAAGAAATAAAACATGGACAGATCAATCACAAGCATGAAGATCAAAACTGAAATAAAAAATCTCCAACAAACAAAAGCCCAGGGCCAGATGGCTTCACAGGTGAATTCCACCAAAAGTTTAGAGAAGAGCTAACACTTATCCTGCTTAAGCTCTTCCAGAAAAATGCAGAGGAAGGAAAACTCCCAAATTCATTCTATAAGGCCACCATCACCCTGACACCAAAACCAGACAAAGATGTCACAAGAAAAGAAAATTATAGGCCAAAATCACTGATGAACATGGATACAGAAGTCCTCAACAAAATTCTAGTGAACAGAATTCAATAATACTCTTAGAAGATCATACATCATGAACAAGTTAGCTTTATCCCAGGGATGCAAATATTCTTCAATATGCAAATAAATGTGATATACCAATATGGTTATTGAACCATACAAATTGAAAGACAAAAATCATATGATCATTTCAATAGATGCAGAGAAAGCCTTTGACAAAATTCAACACGAGAAGGAACATAACTCAACATAATAAAGGCCATATACAACAAACCCACAGCAAATATCCTCAATGGTGAAAAACTGAAAGCATTTCTTCTAAAATCAGGAACAAGACAAGGATACCCACTCTCACTACTATTATTCAACATAGTTTTGGAAGTCCTAGCCACAGCAATCAGAGAAGAAAAATAAAAGGAATCCAGATTGGGAAAAAAGAAGTAAAACTCTCACTGTTTGCAGATCACATGATTCTCTACATGGAAAACCCTAAAGATGCCATCAGAAAACTATTTGAGCTAACCAATGAATATAGTAAAGTCACAGGATATAAAAGATCTGTATGCAGAAAACTATAAGACACTGATGAAAGAAATCAAAGATGACACCAAAAGATGGAGAAATATACATTATTAGATTTAAAGAATCAATATAGTGTAAATGACTATACTACCCAAAGCAATCTATAGATTCAATGCAATCCCTATCAAACTACCAATGGTATTTTTCACAGAACTAGAACAAATAATTTCACAATTTGTATGGAAACACAAGCAACCCTGAACAGCCAAAGTAAACTTGAGAAAGAATGGAACTGCAGGAATCAATCTTCCTGACTTCACAGTATACTACAAAGCTACAGTCATCAAGACAGTATGGTACTGGCACAAAAACAGAAATACAGACCAATGAAACAAGATATAAAGCCTGGAGATGAATCCATGCCCCAGTGGACCTTATCTTTGACAAAGGAGGCAAAAATATACAATGGAGAAAATAGTCTCTTCAACAAGTGGTTCTGGGAAAACTGGTCAACCGCGTTACTAACAGAATGAAGTTAGAACACTTCCTAACTCCATACACAGAAATAAACTCAATGCAAAGAAATAGAGAAAAACAATAGAATGGAAAAGACTAGAGATCTCTACAAGAAAATTAGAGATACCAAGGAAAATTTCATGCAAAGATGGGCACAATAAAGGACAGAAATGGTATGGACCTAACAGAAACAGAAGATATTAAGAAAAGGTGACAAGAATACACAGAAGTATACAAAAGATCTTAATGACCGAGATAACCACGATGGTGTGATCACCCACCTAGAGCCAGACATCTTGGAATGCGAAGTCAAGTGGGCCTTAGAAAGCATCATTATGATCAAAGCTAGCGGAGGTGATAGAATCACAGTTGAGCTATTTCAAATCCTAAAAGATGATGCTGTGAAAGTGCTGCACTCAATATGCCAGCAAATTTGGAAAACTCAGCAGTGGCCACAGGACTGGAAAAGGTCAGTTTTCATACCAATCCCAAAGAAAGGCAATGCCAAAGAATGCTCAAACTACCACACAATTGCATTTATCTCACATGCTAGCAAAGTAATGCTCAAAATTCTCCAAGCCAGGCTTCAACAGTATGTGGACCGTGAACTTCCAGATGTTCAAGCTGGTTTTAGAAAAGGCAGAGGAACTAGAGAACAAATTGTCAACCTCTGTTGGATCATCAAAAAGGCAAGAAAGATCCAGAAGAACATCTGCTTTATTGACTATGCCAAAGCCTTTGACTGTGTGAATCACAACATACTGTGGAAATATGAGACTAGTAGACCACCTGACCTGCCTCCTGAGAAATCTTATGCAGGTCAAGAAAAAACACTTAAAACCAGACATTGAACAACGGACTGGTTCCAAGTCAGGCAAGGAGTACGTCAAAGCTGTTTATTGTCCATCCTGCTTATTTAACTTATATGCAGAGTATATCATGCGAAATGCCGGGCTGGATGAAGCACCAGCTGGAATCAAGAGTCCCAGGAGAAATAGCAATAACCTCAGATATGCAGATGATACCACCCTTATGGCAGAAAGCGAAGAAGAACTAAAAGAGCCTCTTGAAAGTGAAAAAGGAGAGTGAAAATGTTGGCTTAAAACTCAACATTCAAAAAACTAACATCATGGCATCTGGTTCCATCACTTCAGGCAAATAGATGGGGAAACAATGGAAACAGTGAGAGACTATTTTGGGGGGCTCCAAAATCACTGCAGATGGTGACTGCAGCCATGAAATTAAAAGACACTTGCTCCCTGGAAGAAAACTATGACCAATTTAGCATATTGAAAAGCAGAGACATTACTTTGCCAACAAAGGTCCATCTAGTCAAAGCTATGATTTTTCCATCATGTGTGGATGTAAGAGTTGGACTATAAAGAAAGCTGAATGTGCGGTATTGCAGAAGACTCTGGTGACTCCCTTGGACTGCAAGGAGATCAAACCAGTCAACCCTAAAGGAAGTCAATCCTGAATATTCATTGGAAGGACTGATGCTGAAGCTGAAACTCCAATTGGCCATCTGATGCAAAGAGCTGACTCACTGGAAAAGACCCTGATGCTGGGTAAGACTGAAGGAGGGAGGAGAAGGGGACAACAAAAGATGAGATGGTTGGATGGCATCACCGACTCAGTGGACATAAGTTTGAGCAAGCTCCGGGAGTTGGTGATGGACAGGGAAGCTTGGTGTGCTGCAATCCATAGCGTTGCAAAGAGTCAGACGTGACCGAGCAACTAAATTGAACTGGACATGGAAGCAACCCTATGTCCATGACAGATGAATGAATAAGGAAACTGGTACATATACACAATGGAATATTCCTCAGCTATAAAAAGGAATGCATTTGAGTCAGTTCTAATGAGATGAATAAACAAAGTCTATTATACAGAGTAAAGTAAATAAGAAAGAGAAAGACAAATATTGTATACTAATGCATACATATGGAATCTATAAAGTTAGTACCAATGATCCTATGTGCTGGGCATCTGAGGAGACACAAAGAACAGACTTTTGGACACAGTAGGGGAAGGAGAGGGTGGGATGATTTGAGAGAATAGCCTTGAAACATATACATTTCCATATGGAAAACAGCCAGTGGGAGTTTGATATCTGATGCAGGGAACCCAAAGCCAGTGCTCTGTGAAAACCTAGATGCACGGGGTGGAAGGGAGAGGGAGGGGGTATCAAAAGGGAGGGGACATGTGTACCCATGGCCAATTCATGCTGATGTATGGCAAAAACCATCACAGTATTGTAAAGTAATTGTGCTTAGTCACTCAGCTAGGTTCGACTCTTTAAGACCCCATGGAGTGTAGCCCGTCAGACCCCTCTGTTCATGGGGATTCTCCAGGCAAGAATACTGGAGTGGGTTGCCATTTCCTTCTCCAAGTGTAAAGTAATTATCCTCCAATTAACCATAAATAAATACATACATAATTATGTGACAAATAAGGTACAATATTAATATGAATCCTAGGTGGCAGGTTCATGAATGCTATTCTCTATACTTATATGTATATATGGAATTTGTGTAAACAATTAATAATTTTAAAAAAGAAAATAACCAGTGTAGGCAACGGTCTAGAGAAACTGGAACCCTTGTGCACTGTTGGTGGGAATGTAAAATGGTTTATCTACTATAGAAAAGAGTACAGTCTCTTCTCAAAAATTAAAAATAGAATTACCACCTGATCCAACAATTCCACTCCTGGGTATATACTCAAGAATGAAAGGCAGTGCCTTGAAGAGCTATTTGCATACCCTTGTTCACAGCAGCATTATTCACAATAGCTGACATGTGGAAGCAGCCCAAGTGTCCATGGATGGATGAATGTATAACAAAATATGGATACATACCGTGGAATATTATTCAGCCTTAGAAATGAAGGAAGTTTCAACATACACCACAATGTGGATGACCCTTGAAGGACATCATCCTAAGTGAAATAAGCCAGTCACAAAAAGGCAAACACTATATGATTCTACTTACATGACGGACTCGGAGTAGTCAAAATCAGAGACAAAAAGCAGAATGATAATTGCTTGGGGCTGCAAAAGTGGGGGTTGGGGAGTTATTGTTTAATGAGTACAGAGCTTCGGTTTCACAAGATAAAGAGCTATGGATGGTAATAATGGTTGCATAAAAATGCAAATGCATCTAATGCCATAAACTACACATTTAAAATTGGTTAACTGGTAAATTTTGTTTTTATTTTCTTTTCACAATAAAAAACGGATTTAAATGATTGTCATGAAATCAGCTGTAAATTAAAAAAGGAGGGTTTGGGAGCTTCCCTGATGGTCCAGTGGTTGATAGTCCACCTTGCAATGCATGGACACCAGTTTAATTCCTGGTCCAGGAGGATCCCACATGCCATGAGGGATGCTATTATAAGCATGTGTGCCAAATACTGAGCCCACACTCTCTAGAGCCTGAAAGCCGCAACTACTGTTTCCATTCTCCATAACTACTCAAGCCTGAGTGCTCTAGACCCTGTGCTCTGCAATGAGAAGCCACTGCAATGAGAAGCTAGCATACCGCAACTTGAGTAGCTCCCACTCTCTGCAACTACAGAAATCCCACATGAAGCAACAAACACCCAGCACAGCCAAAAATAAATAAAAGTATTTTAAGTGTTTTGCAAAAAAGAAGTCAGAAAGCGGGATGTTTCATACTATAGAATACTAAAAATCAGCACACACTCAACATGTCTTGGTTTTAAATTACTGAACATACAAACTATCAATTCCCTTATAACTTTACATACAAACATTGGTTTTATAAAGAAAGACATTTGGAAAAAATTTCTTTTTCTTTCATGCTAAAATTGCTTGTTAGTCCCTATAATCAGAGGCTTTCACAGTAACAAGCTAGCAGCTTATCCACAACTATTAAGAACTAGAGAAAAGGTTGTTTTGACCTCAAAGGCTATGAAACAAACTAAAGTTAAAACTTTTTAAATAACTGAAGTCTTCTTATATTAATATTGTCCTAATGGACTGAACAGAGAAGCCAGGAGATGGGTTTTTTCACAGGCTGCAAGAATTCTTACCTGGAAGATCACCCTTTGAGATGGTATCTGTATCCAAATTGTAGGTGTCCTGGAGACGCAACAGAGCTTTGGCTGCCCCAACCTGATCTTCATCATTAGGGAAGTACTGTCTCTGAATGGTTAGGTTCGAGATAAAACCTTAAAACAGAGGAGCGGAAAAAGATTAGACACAAGTTTGAAATATACAATGTAGGGAATATAGTTGATAACTATGTAATATATTTGTACGGTCATGACATTTCATACCTGGACTTCTCATGGTGGTCATTTTGAAATACCAGAAATATAGGATCAATATGTTGTATAACAGGAACATAGTGTTGTAGGTCAATTATATTTCAAAAACAAACTCATACAAAAAGAGATCAGGTTTGTGGTTACCAGAAGCAGGTGGTAGGGGTATAAGGGATTTGGAGGAAGGCAGGCAAAAGGCACAAAATTTCAGGTATAAGATAAGTAAGTACGGAGGATGCAATGTACAACACGATAAATATAATTAACACTGCTACATAAAAAAGAGTACATCCTAAGAGTTCTCATTACAAGGAAAAACATTTTTTTCTATTTTTTAAATTTTGTAACTACATGGGATGATGAAGGTTCACTAACTGTGATAATCATTCCATAATGTGTGTAAGTAAAATCATTGTACTATACACTTTAAACTTCTACAATACCACATGTCAATTATATCTCAATAAAATTGGAAGAAAAAAGACTCTCGACCCTTAGACTTTTAATTTCTAACATAAGTCTTATAAAGATTTTTTAATCTATATTATTATAATTTTCCACTATATCATGTGTAACAAGAAAAAATTAAATATACTGAATGAGACTTGATATACCTCTAACTTGTTAAATCTTCCCAAACCATTTTTAATGTTGCTTATGTAATCTGAGGTCACTGCATAAATTATACCTATATGAATAGGTTTTAGTTACACAGTACAGCCTCTACTAAGCTTGAAGTTTGAAAAGCAAACAGATTTAAAGACTTGAAAACCATATTCACTGGCAACAAATTATATTTCCAGATAAAATATATGTTCTTAAAGTTCTATTTTCTTCTTCCATGTGCCACATATCACATAAATGTGTAAATAGATAAAGTTTGGTGGAATTCTTTAAGGAGAAGGAAGAAATAATTATGTATTTCAGAGTGTTGCATAAGCTCATTTATTAAATATATTTAGATCTATTTAATTATCAAATATAGTGTTCATCAATTCAGGTTTGCTCTACATAAATCCTAATATTAATTTTAAAATGTTTTACATAAAATATAGCAAAAATCAAATTCAGAAACTAATTACTGATAACTATGTAACTCCTAGGGCTTCCCTGATGGCTCAGAGGGTTAAGAATTTGCCTTCAAAGGAGGAGACACAGGAGATTTGATCCCTGATCAGCAAGATCCCCTGGAGGAGAAAAATGGCAACTCCTCCAGTATTTTTGCCTAAAGAACATTCCATGAACCTACTTGATGATCTTTTATTTAGTTTCACTTTTTCTATTTTATATTCATTGCTCCCATTTCACTTAGTTTATGTTTTCCAATTTCCTCATCTTTTTATGTTCTCAAGGCTTTATCAAGCATAGTAGTAAAGTTTTTGTATACATATATGTATAATATATATATTTTAGAAAACTTATGAAATTTTGCCTAATTAAAAAATGTATGACATTTTGATTACACTTTTTTTACTTACTATGAATAAAATGCTAAACTTCTAATTAAAAAAATACAGATATACAACAGGCAACAAAGGTTTACTGTATAAAACAAGGAACTATATAGTCAGTATCTTGTAAAAATCTATAATGGAAAACAATTTCAAAAATAACATATGCATACATATAAATGAATCACCTTGCTGTGTACCTAAAACACTGTAAGTCAACTACACTTCAATAAAATATATATATTAAGGAAAAAAATCCCATGAACAGAGGAGCCTGGCAGGCACAGTCCAAAGGGTTGTAAAGAGTTGGACACAACTGGGCAACTAAGCACAAGTACATACATATAACTCCGAAGGAAAAAGGATGCTAAATACTCCCTTAAATCAATCCAACAGAAACAAAAAGGGATTTAAAATTTGAATAATATATATGTCATCATTTGCAGATCAAAGTTAGGTATGAGATTTCCCTCCATTCTCATTTACTTATAATCAAATATGCACATACTCTGATCATCAAAAGCCAGGTATTTTTATGTTAATTGAAATATATAAACGAACAACTAGCTGAAGAGGTCTAAGTTCATACTAAGCATATTCTTTAGTTTTAAGTCACAAAATCCACACAATTTTTACAAGCAAGTTTTACAGAGAACTGTAATGTTTTTTATGCCTCAAAAAAAAAAATCTCTTAGAAGTTGCTTAAAATCCTCTCCAATAAGAGAAAATGTATATCTACTATGGCATTATGGGGTACTACCAGGGATTAAAATACCAAAGTCTTAAGGCTTATCTTATTTTAAAAACACTGAGGTCATACAGGTCGTCACTTGAGGTTTTCTTTTTTTTAATAATAAATAAACGTGTGTATGTGTATACAAACGCATATATATGATTATATATGACCTTAAAAATATTCTCATGGTGTTATATAAGAGTGCAAATGATCATAAGTATTTCCTTCTCATGTCAAAATATTTATAAGTGCTTGCTTTAATTTTTCTTAGCAAGGTTTTCCTGTCCTATGCATAATAGTTTAGTTTACTGCTCACAAACACTTGAAAGCACCCTTGAAGTACTTCACCTACACAGCTGGCTCAGTTTTTTTTTTTTTCTTTTTTTTGCCATCTTCAATCATTCAACAAATAAATACTATGTACTAAGCATAATAATACCTTTACTTTCTTAAACTTCAGACTTAGTTTTCTGTATATGTTACTTAAATATCTAAAACATCTCATTACACCAACTACAATTTTATTGTTTCATTGAGAAGGACATTCATTATTACTGTTTGCAGTCTCAGTTTTTAAATTTATAGTTTATGTTAAACAAAACAATCCTAAGCTTCAAAGTACTAAAACACAGCTAATGTTTTCCCTTATCAGTACCACTCCCAGTACATTAATAATTGATTAGAAGATAAAGAACTAGTCATAAATTTTTAAAACCTGAAGGTAATCCTAAAATGCAAATGATTACCCTCAGAAATGAAGCTATATGCCAATAATTGATTCACTTTAGTATATTTCAGAGTAAAAATGCCAGTGTTAAGTAAATGAGTAGAAATTACTTTTTTAAGAATAAAATTTTATTTTGCTTTGTTTTCAGTTTTTACTTTTTTTTTTTTAATCAAGAATTCAGGATCTAGACTAAATTAACTCTAGTCAAATCAAACACATTTCAGCAATAATTCAGTTATAAGACTGAACACCTGATGTTCTGGGAACTGAATTTATCACTTCTTTTGGCATTTCTACAGGTTGTACCAAAAATGCTTTTTTTTTGGCTCGTTAGTTTTACCATCTGACTTACCATCTGACATATCCTTAAGGACCAGATTCTCCAACTCACTCCACTCAGTGTTCAGACGTTTCATTAATTTGAATGCATTTACAGGGTGCCCAACAAATCCTTCTGGATCTTTTGTCGCTGTGCTGGTTAACCGATCTAATTTCTCTGCCCATCTAAAATGGAACATAAGACATAAGTATGTATATGTATGTATATGTAGACATATGTATATTCCATTAAGACATAAATGGAATATACATAAAGTATATACACACTTGACTTCCTACTTTTGCATTCCAGTCCCCTATAATGAAAAGGACATCTTTTTTGGGTGTTAGTTCTAAAAGATCTTGGAGGTCTTCATAAAACCGTTCAGCTTCTTCAGCATTACTGGTTGGGGCATAGATTTGGATAATTGTGATATTGAATGGTTTGCCTTGGAGACGAACAGAGATCATTCTGTCGTTTTTGAGATTGCATCCAAGTACTGCATTTCGGACTCTTTTGTTGACCATGATGGCTACTCCATTTCTTCTGAGGGATTCCTGCCCACAGTAGTAGATATAATAGTCATCTGAGTTAAATTCACCCATCCCAGTCCATTTTAGTTCGCTGATTCCTAGAATGTCGACGTTCACCCTTGCCATCTCTTGTTTGACCACTTCCAATTTGCCTTGATTCATGGACCTGACATTCCAGGTTCCTATGCAATA
>SJXQ01008070.1:14613-47716 GCA_006408695.1 Aepyceros melampus | reverse complement strand
AAAGCAGAAATAGATGTTTTTCTGGAACTCTCTTGCTTTTTCCATGATCCAGCGGATGTTGGCAATTTGATCTCTGGTTCCTCTGCCTTTTCTAAAACCAGCTTGAACATCAGGAAGTTCACGGTTCACGTATTGCTGAAGTCTGGCTTGGAGAATTTTGAGCATTACTTTACTAGCATGTGAGATGAGTGCAATTGTGTGGTAGTTTGAGCATTCTTGACTAGACTAGTCAAGGCTATGGTTTTTCCTGTGGTCATGTATGGATGTGAGAGTTGGACTGTGAAGAAGGCTGAGTGCCGAAGAATTGATACTTTTGAACTGTGGTGTTGGAGAAGACTCTTGAGAGTCCCTTGGACTGCAAGGAGATCCAACCAGTCCATTCTGAGGGAGATCAGCCCTGGTATTTCTTTGGAAGGAATGATGCTAAAACTGAAGCTCCAGTACTTTGGCCACCTTATGCGACGAGTTGACTCATTGGAAAAGACCGTGATGCTGGGAGGGATTGGGGGCAGGAGGAGGAGGGGACGACCGAGGATGAGATGGCTGGATGGCATCATGGACTCAATGGACGTGAATCTGAGCGAACTCCGGGAGTTGGTGATGGACAGGGAGGCCTGGCGTACTGCGATTCATGGGGTTGCAAAGAGTCGGACACGACTGCGCGACTGAACTGAACTGAACTTGAGCATTCTTTGGCATTGCCTTTCTTTGGAATTGGAATGAAAACTGACCTTTTCCAGTCCTGTGGCCACTGCTGAGTTTTCCAGATTTGCTGGCATATTGAGAGCAGCACTTTCACAGCATCATCTTTCGGGATTTGAAATAGCTCCACTGGAATTTCATCCCCTCCACTTACTTTGTTCGTAGTGATGTGCATAGGTATGTGGATTTATCTCTGAGCCTTCTATCTTGTTCCACTGGTCTTTATAAAGCGGTGGTACTTGTATACAATGGAATATTACTCAGCCATAAAAGGAATACATCTTAGTCAGCTCTAATGTGGTGGATGGACCTAGAACCTATTATATGGAGTAGAGTAAGTCAGAAAGAGAAATACCACAGATTAACTCACCTATATGGAACCTAGAAAGATGATGCTGATGAACCTACTTGCAGGGCAGCAGTGGAGATACAGACATAGCAACAGATTTGTGCACATAGTGCGGAAAGGAGAGGGCCGGCTGGATTGAAAGTAGCGTTGAAACATATGCATCATCATGTGTAAGATAGACAGCCAGCAGGAATTTGCTGTATGGTGTAGGGAGCTCAAGCCTGGTGCTCGCCAACAACCTAGAGGGTAGGGTGGGGTGGGAGGTGGAAGGGAAGCTCAAGACGGAGGGAACATACGTATACCCATGACTGATCCATGTTGATGTATGGCAGAAACCAACACAATATTATAACTATCCTTCAATTAAAAATAAAGAAAAAAATAAAATAAAATGAACATGTTAAGTTTACGTCAATACCATTTTTTCCTAAATAGTAAACTATCATCAATTTTCTGTAAGCAAATCTTCAGTTGAAATGGTGCCTTTTTAAAATGTTTCCATAGTTTGTTTTGTTACATACCTCTTAGCCATTGAAACCCACAATATTAATGCTTACTAAGATGCATGAAACAGTGAGGCAGCAAAACCTGTATGTCCTATATTTTTATTTATTTATTTGCAGCATCCATGTTCTAGTATGACCCTGGAATAAATAGAAAAAATGGAATATATAAATATTGAGCCCAAAGTAAGGCCTTGGCTGGATGTGTAGCAATGCAAAGAAATAAGTCTGAGGCTAGAACCTAGGCATCCTGGAAACTGGGAGAAGAACCAGGTAAAAATGTGGCCCATGGAAAAAGAATTGTGTGCGTATTAATATTTGAAAATTATGACAAGTATAGTAAATTTCATAAATACAAACTTTTCAAGTTGAGAACTTTGAAATGTGCAAATATGCACGCCATCTGTTGTGCTCTTCTGCTATGCTTTTCAAGGTACTGCAGTGTCGCATTAAACATGTTTTCATTTTTTGTGCTTGTTTTTATGTATTATTTTTATAAACATATTATAGTACAGTCTCATATCGCTGATTTTGTTAGTTGGGTACCTAGGTTAACTTTGTTGGGCTTATAAACAAATTGGACTTACAAACGCACGCTCAGAATGGAACTTGTTCATATGTATGAGACCTACTCTAGTGACTATATAAGCAAAAGGAATACTATTGGTATCATCCCATACTGTATTCAGGTTTCCCTGATATTGTCTAAAATGGCTTTCTCTGCTGGTTGATAAGAACAAGAATAAAACAGAGACCCCACATTGTGTGTAGTTTCTGCATTAAGATTAATCAGTGGGTTCATTTGGTGATAGCAGCCTCTCACCATTGAAAATGTTCCCACCTAATCTAATGTTGTTATCTGTTTGGTTGATGACCTATTACCTTGCTGCTGCTGCCTACTGCTAAGTCGCGTCAGTCATGTCCGACTCTGTGCGACCCCATAGATGGCAGCCCACCAGGCTCTCCCATCCCTGGGATTCTCCAGGCAAGAACACTGGAGTGGGTTGCCATTTCCTTCTCCAATGCATGAAAGTGAAAAGTGAAAGTGAAGTCGCTCAGTCGTGCCCGACTCTTAGCGACCCCATGGACTGCAGCCTACCATGCTCCTTTGTTCATGGGATTTTCCAGGCAAGAGAACTGGAGTGGGGTGCCATTGCCTTCTCCGACCTATTACCTTAGAGCTTATGAAAATTTCCAACACTTTCCTTTTTTCCCCTTACGTATAAGGGGAACACTTCTGTAAAAAGAATCTTTCTCTTATCTACTAGAACTTCAATTATTCAGAAATCAAAATTCATCCCTGAATAGTAAAACAAGTGTTTCATCTTTCCTTTTATGATTGAGGAAACATGACTTAGTTGCTTCCAGTTATATCTGCCCTTGTTTTCTATTGATTTTTAGCAAAATACTCCCAAAAGGAGCATCTTAAAATATCCAGCACTATCTCACACAATTTCTGAGGGCTTGGTATCTGACAGCAGCATCACTAAAGGTTTGAGCTCATGTCTCTCATGGGGTTGTGACCAAATCTTGGCCATGGGCTGAAGTAAGCAGTGGGCGTGACTGGGCATGTAGGATTTTTCTCTGAGAAAGTTTATTCACGTGACTCTTGGACAAGGATTCAATTCCTCTCTGGCTGTTGGCATGAAGACTCAGCTCGCCACATGGACCCTCTGTGGAATTTCTCATAACCTGACACAGCTTACTTTTCCCAGAGGGAAGAATCCAAAACAGAAGTGAACAAGAAAAGCACTGTGTCTTTACAGTCTCCTTGCCAAAGTCACACCCCCACTTCTGATTTAAATTATCCACTAAGTCCAGTTAGTGGATAATTATCCACTATCTTCCAATCTGGAGGATGGAAATCGGACCCCACATCTTGAAGAGAGAATTAGTGCCTAAAGATCAGAGAATCCTGCGGAGACATTTTAAATCACCACAGTGTCCAACAGCGCAGTAACCTCAGCTCATCTCACAGAGCTCCTTCATCAGATCTGAAGTCAGCCTTTCCCCCAAGGAACTTGGTGATTTATTTTATTTGAAATGTAATGTTTCTTCAGGGTACATTTTTTGTTTTTATTAAAAGTATAGTTGATGCACAATTATATGTCAGGTGTACAATAGAGAGACTCACAATTTTTAAAGATCATATTCCATTTACAATTATTATAAAATATTGGCTATATTCTCTGTGTTTCTCAATGTATCTTTGTAGCTTATTTTGGCTTTTAGAGATGTTAATGAAGAGGAAACAGAATAGGTTCTCTCTTGAAAGCCGGACTCCATCTTGGGTGGGACTGTGGACTTTGAGCTATATGCCCACCAGGATCCTCCGTCCATGGGATTCTCCAGGCAAGAATACTGGAGTAGGTTGCCATTTCCTTCTCCAGGAGATCTTCCCGACCCAGGGATTGAACCCAGGTCTCCCGCATTGCAAGCAGAGGCTTTAACCTCTGAGCCAGCAGGGAAACCCTTTAATCTATGGAAATGACATAACAGCTGGAAAACTAGGCCCGGAAGGAAGAGCTCTAGGGCTCTCATTTCCTAAAAGAATATTCTAATTATCTGTGTAAATGAATAGAGTCATACATTCTATTTTGTTTATTGGGGTGTGACCACAAGCCTATCGATAATTGTCCACTGTTAACTACCTAGGCTTAAAGCATATGATCACCAGTTAACTTTGACTGTATCTTCTTGTTCCTTTGTTCAGACTAGTCTCAGGGAACCTTCCATACTTAGGATATATAAGGCTTTCACAAAAACTGGTAGGGTCCTTGGCTAAGAGGAGACTCTGCCTTGGTGTAATAAGCTGCACTCCACTATCTGCATTGTCCTTCTGAGTGAGTTTGTTTCCTAGAACACATGGCTACATTAACTTGACACTTAAGTATGATTTTTGTCATGGGGCTGTCATGCATTTCATATGTTTTTAGCACACAGAGCTAGAATGCATATATTTTAAAAGAAAAAGTGTGAAGCTATACTGATATTTTTAGTTCCAATTTTACAAATACAGGTTTCACTTCACTGCATTGCTTTTATAATGTTTTCTCTTTTCCCTTACATTGAAAATATTGACTGCTGACAATGGAAAAGTGAGAGCATTAGTTACTCAGTAGTATCTGCCTCTTCATGACCCCATGGACTAGTCTCCTTGGTCCATAGGGATTCTCCAGACAAGAATACTGGAGTAGGCAGCCATTCCCTTCTCCAGGGGATCTTCCCAACCCAGGAACAGAACCATGGTCTCCCGCATTGTAGGTGATTCTTTACCATTTGAGCTAACAAAGAAGTCCCTGCTGACAATAATGGCATATCAATTATTTGCATTTTTCTGCCATATAGTTTTCAAGTAAGGTATGTATATTACCAATAAATCTATCAATTAAAATTTAGAATTATTTTTGTGGTGGTGGTTTAGTTGGTAAGTTGTGTTCAACTCTTGTGACCCCATGGACTGTAACCTGTCAGGCTCCTCTCTCCATGGGGTTCTGCAGCCAAGAATACTGGAGTAGGTTGCCATTTCCTTCTCTAGGGGATCTTCCTCACCCAGGTATCAAACCCAGGTCTCCTGCATTGCACACAGATTCTTTACTTACTGAGCTATCAGGGAAGACCACTTTAAGTAGTGTAATATAAAATCTTGTTTTAATAATTCTGTCCCATTCTAACTAGCCAGTCAAGGAATTTTTTAAAATTCATTTGCGGTAAGTCCTTTCTTAAAAAGAAAAAAAATTACCTCATTAAAATAATAGCTAGAACTTTTTTTTTCTAAGTTTTTTGTTGATATTGTTAATTGCTCTTATTAGCATCTGTAAGGCCCATTGAGAAGGCTTCAATGAAGCTTTCTAAACAGGTTTCTCTCAGTCAAAAAAGTTCTTAGGTTAATTTAACTATTGTTTTATAGGCACCAACAAAATGGTTGTTTACAATGAGAGCACTCTAGATTTAATAATTTGTTAGTTTCTCTAATTTTAAAAGGATCCATTGTTTGGCCACCAATTAAGAATGCAAAAGTACTGCTTATAAGCTGAGTATAAGCAAACACACACACACTAGAATAACCTTGGAAGATCAGATAGGATATTTACATCTCAAAGATACAGAGAAAGCCAGACTTCCCCCAGAAGACCTTGCTTAAGATTTTACCAAGCCAGGTTTTAATTTTTAACTGCATAATCCTTAAAGAGCCCCCATAACATTTAGGGTGAGATTTACTTGCTTCCAGTTAGCTCAATGCTTGCAAATGAAACAGATAATCACAGACTGGGACTTAAATCCATGTGCGGGACTCTAACCCAGCCAAAGCCTGCTTGGGACTTGAATCCACATGCGTTCCTAAGTTGTTTTCTGCCATACTTAGATCCAGTCATTCTGGAATGTGTGGGCCTTAGAAAGATTCACTATGAACAAAGCTAGTGGAGGTGATGGAATTCCAGTGGAGCTCTTTCAAATCTTGAAAGATGATGCTGTGAAAGTGCTACACTCAATATGCCAGCAAATTTGGAAAACTCAGCAGTGGCCACAGGACTGGAAAATGTCAGTTTTCATTTCAGTCCCAAAGAAAGACAATGTCAAAGAATGCTCAAACTACCACACAGTTGCAATCATCTCACAAGCTAGTGCAGAAATGCTCAAAATTCTACAAGCCAGGCTTCAGCAATACATGAACTGTGAACTCCCTGATGTTCAGCTGGTTTTAGAAAAGGCAGAAGAACCAGAGATCAAATTGCCAACATTCGCTGGATCATGGAAAAAGCAAGAGAGTTCCAGAAAAAACATCTATTTCTGCTTTCTTGACTATGCCAAAGCCTTTGACTGTGTGGATCACAATAAACTGTGGAAAATTCTGAAAGAGATGGGAATACCAGACCACCTGACCTGCCTCTTGAGAAACCTATATGCAGGTCAGGAAGCAATAGTTAGAACTGGACATGGAACAGCAGACTGGTTCCAAATAGGAAAAGGAGTATGTCAAGGCTGTATATTGTCACCCTGCTTATTTAACTTATATGCAGAGTACATTATGAGAAACGCTGAGCTGGAAGAAGCACAAGCTGGCATCAAGACTGCCAGGAGAAATATCAATAACCTCAGATATACAGATGACACCACCCTTATGGCAGAAAGTAAAGAACTAAAAAGCCTCTTGAAGAAAGTGAAAGAGGAGAGTGAAAAGTTGGCTTAAAGCTCAACATTCAGAAAACGAAGATCATGGCATCTGGTTCCATCAATTCATGGGAAATAGATGGGGAAACAGTGGAAACAGTGTCAGACTTTGTTTTTTGGGGCTCCAAAATTACTACAGTGGTGACTGCAGCCATGAAATTAAAAGATGCTTATTCCTTGAAAGGAAAGTTATCACCAACTTAGATATTCATAACATATTCAAAAGCAGAGATATTACCTTGCCAACAAAAGTCCATCTAGTCAAGGCTATAGCTTTTCCAGTGGTCATGTATGGATGTGAGAGTTGGACTGTGAAGAAAGCTGAGCACCAAAGAATTGATGCTTTTGAACTGTGGTGTTGGAGAAGACTCTTGAGAGTCCCTTGGACTGCAAGGAGATCCAACCAGTCCATTCTAAAGGAGATTGGTCCTGGGATTTCTTTGGAAGGAATGATGCTAAAGCTGAAACTCCAGCACTTTGGCCACCTCATGCGAAGAGTTGACTCATTGGAAAAGACTCTGATGCTGGGAGAGATTGGGGACAGGAGGAGAAAGAGACGACAGAGGATGAGATGGCTGGATGGCATCACCGACTTGATGGACATGAGTTTGAGTGAACTCCGGGAGTTGGTGATCGACAGGGAGGCCTGGTGTGCTGTGATTCATGGGGTCACAAAGACTCAAACACGACTGAGTGACTGAAATGAACTGAACTGAACTGAACTGATACTTAGATCAGACATTGATAAAGGTACACGGACTCTTATTGTCCCTCGATTTCCAGCACGAACTTCTCTCAGAGGCAAAACTGTAGGGGCAGTTGTTTGGTTACTTATATCACTGACAGTGCTCGCTGAGCTAAGGATGGGCTCCTTGGGTAACTCAGGGGACAAAGAGATTCCTGAATATGGGTGTGGCCTCTTTTCATCCCTAGCTGAGTTTTCCCCTGAGGCAATGATTCTTACCAGTAGGCAGGAGTAGTTCTGATTCCTCCTTGTAAAGGATTTAGCCTGTGGAGGGCCCTAAAGGGTAAATCAGTTAAAATGTCTTTTGTGTCCTTACTAGAATTATCCCTCCAAGCTACAAACATCTGAAATCCCTTGTGGGTCTCACTGTCTAAATACAAGGTCATGAAAATTTGAACGTATAAATTTCATTCCATTAGATTTCCTTCTAAAATATAAACCTAGCCGCAATATAGTATCATAACTCAGGGACCCATTTAGTGGCCACTTTTCTTGGCTTTCTAGCTTATATTGTGGTCAAACATGATTACACAGCCTGACAAGTTTCTATGGTTTTAATCCCAGTAGTTTGAATCTTTGCCAACACTGGAGGATAAGACCCAGAGAGGTATTAGTTGGGATTTATTCCTCCTGACCCATTTCAGACCCAAACCAGAGGTGATGTCTCTAACTCCCACTCTATCCAAAATTTTACCCTTAATTCAAAATCCATCACACAATTTGATCAATATTTGCACTTATGATTTGAGATGCTATCCCTTCCAAGGCAGTCTCCCAACCAGTTGTTAGTGCCCAAAAGTTGTTGCAAAGAAACCTTTTCTTACCTTATCACCATCCCTTTGTGGTCACCAGCTGAAACAGTTAACCACAGATTGGGACTTGAACCCACATGCTGGGACTGGAACCCAGCCAAAACCTTGCTTGGGACTTGGTTCCACATGGCTGGGACTTAAACTCAGCCAAAAGCCACAGTAGCTGGTTTCAGGACCTCATGAAGCTCAGGTTCTTGATGTCTCATGGCAGAAAAAATTCAGTGAGAGACAAAGTGATAGGTAAGAAGTGGATTTATTCAGATACAGAGAGAAGCACACTCCACAGATAGAGTATGGGCCATGGCCAATGCAGCCACAAAATGTGGCAAGGTTTGTTTTTATAGGCTGGGTAATTTCATATGATAAAGAGTGGGAGGACTATTCCAACTATTCTTGGGAAGGGGTGGAGATTTCCAGGATTTGGGCCACTGCCCACTCCTTGGTCTTTTGACAGTGCCTTGGAACTGTCAGGACACCTCTGGGTGTGTCATTTCACTTGCTGATTCAGGATCAAGTTCTAGCCCTCTTGGACCCATTTGATTCTAATCAGTTTATGTTGTGTCCTTGGGCTATGTCATTCTTTCAAAAGTTGTGCCCTGCCCCTTTCCCTCTTGTTACACTATGATAACACAAAAGTATATGTTACTAGTTGCTGAAAATTGATGCTGTTGCTTCATTAAATTCACAGGTATTCTAATAAAGAAGTATTAGAAGCCACAATTCACATATATAGAAACTAAAGTGCAAGGTCTCCTGGATACATCTAAGTCATATACCCAATGCTTCAGCTTCTTCAGCATTGCTGGTCAGGGCATAGACTTGGATTACTGTGATACTGACTGGTTTGCCTTGGAAACAAACAGAGATCATTTTGTTGCATTTGAGATTGTACTCAAGTACTGCAGTTAGGACTCTTTTGTGGACTGTGATGGCTACTCCATTTCTTCTAAGGGATTCTTGCCCACAGTAGTAGATATAATAGTCATCTGAATTAAATTCACCCATTCCAGTCCATTTTAGTTAGATGATTCCTAAACTGTTAATGTTCATTCTTGTCAAGCAGCTGAAGTTAAAAGGATAGCAATCCACTCCAGTATTCTTGCCTGGAGAATCTCATGGATGGAGAAGCCTAGTAGGTTACAGTCCATGGGGTCGCAAAGAGTCGGACACTACTGAGCGACTTCACCTTCACCTTCACCAAGAAGTGAAGAGGGTTATTCCAACTATTCTTGGGAATGGGGAGAAATTCCCAGGATTTCTGCCAGTGCCCATTCCTTGGTCTTTTAACAGTGCCTTGGAACTGTCCTGGCACCTCTGGGTGTGTCATTTCACTTGATGATTGAGAAACAACATCTACTCTTGTCTGCCATCTTGTCTGCCATCTGATTCTAATCGGTTTATGTTGTGTCCTTGGGCTATGTCATTCTTTCAAAAGTTGTGCCCTGCCCCTTTCCCTCCCATTCAGTTCAGTTCAGTTCAGTCTGACTCTTTGTGACCCCATGAATCGCAGCACGCCGGGCTTCCCTGTCCATCACCAACTCCTGGAGTTCACTGACTCATGTCACTGATGCCATCCAGCCATCTCATCCTCGGTCGTCCCCTTCTCCTCCTGCCCCCAATCCCCCCCAGGATCAGAGTCTTTTCCAATAGTCAACTCTTTCCATAAGGTGGCCAAAGTACTGGAGTTTCAGCTTTAGCATCATTCCTTCCAAAGAAATCTCAGGGCTGATCTCCTTCAGAATGGACTGGTTGGATCTCCTTGCAGTCCAAGGGATGCTCAAGAGTCTTCTCCAACACCACAGTTCAAAAGCATCAATTCTTCGGTGCTCAGCCTTCTTCACAGTCCAACTCTCACATCCATACATGACTACTGGAAAAACCATAGCCTTGACTAGACGGACCTTAGTTGGCAAAGTAATGTCTCTGCTTTTGAATATACTATCTAGGTTGGTCATAACTTTTCTTCCAAGGAGTAAGCGCCTTTTAATTTCATGGCTGCAGTCACCATCTGCAGTGATTTTGGAGCCCAGAAAAGTAAAGTCAGACACTGTTTCCACTGTTTCCCCATCTATTTCCCATGAAGTGATGGGATCGGATGCCATGATCTTCGTTTTCTGAATGTTGAGCTTTAAGCAAACTTTTTCACTTTCCTCTTTCACTTTCATCAAGAGGCTTTTTAGCTCCTCTTCACTTTCTGCCATAAGGGTGGTGTCATCTGCATAGTATGGGCTCTTTGTCTTTCAATTGCGTCTCAGATATTTCTCAGTGAGAAGTGAGCCTGCCCCCGCCAGTGTCTTTCCAGGAGTAGATATTCTCTCTGTTTGTTTCAAGTGGGGCCTGGGTATCCTTAACTGACTCCCTGCCCCTCCCAGCATCTTCCAACAGAGTCCCACTCATAATCTAGACCCTGGTGGAATATTTATTTCCCAGTGTCTTCCCAGCAGGCCCCTCTCCCCAGTATCTTACTGAGAGGAGGCAGGTACCTGCTATACCCCATCAAACAAAAATTCAGGATCTCAACTGGTATGAGAGATCTGAGGACCAGGAGAGACTTACCCAAACCCACCAAATGCGCAAGGAAGTGAATGGGCACAAGGGGCCTCTGCTGGTACCACAGTTCCATTTTCTCCTAGAGTTCAGGTGGGAAAGAGAAATTGTTTCTCTCACTGTTCTCAGTGAAAAGGATAAAAGAAAATGAGTTTCTCTCTTTCTCTTTCCTAGGAATTAAGAATATAATCATCACCACGTTAACATATCATTAGATTTATTAGTTTCAGCATGTTTTTTATATTCAGTGATTTCTTCACTTTTCTTTAAAATTTTGGTTTTACTAGTATATAAAAATTAAAGGCTTTTGAAGTCCACATTATGTAAAAAAATATTTTCAAAAAACTTGCAATTTCATCCCTGTGCATTCTACCTTTTTCCTTCTAAAATATGATTTACTGCTTTATATATTTTATCATATATCATATTATATATCATGTATTATACATTATACTTCTGTAGTTTCCCTTTGCGGAGAAGGCAATGGCACCCCACTCCAGCACTCTTGCCTGGAAAATCCTATGGATGGAGGAGCCTGGTAGGCTGCAGTCCATGGGGTCGCTAAGAGTCGAATACGACTGAGCGACTTGACTTTCACTTTTCACTTTCATGCATTGGAGAAGGAAATGGCAACCCACTCCAGTGTTCTTGCCTGGAGAATCCCAGGGACGGGGGAGCTTGGTGGGCTGCCGTCTATGGGGTCGCACAGAGTCGGACACGACTGAAGCGACTTAGCAGCAGCAGCAGCAGTTTCCCTTTGAAAATATATTCTCTCCTCTGCCCTTCCCTCCATCCTCCTTCCCCTCCAGAGTTACAGTAGATGATGCTATATATGAATATCTACTCTTTTTTAATGTAATAAAATATTCTAAAGATTAATTCACAACAGAGGGCTTTAGTATCCTTCTTACAGACACATAGTATACCACAGCATGGCTCTATTCATAGAAACAGTTTCATATTTATAGAAATTTGTTTCTAATTTTTGCTATTATAAACATAGTTGTAAGGAAAACTTATTTTTGGCCTGGATGCATTGTTATAATTTCTGGGTGTAGGACTGATAAACTCAAAGGTAAATGTATACGCCTTTTTCCAAATATTTACAATGTCTTCTCCTTGGAGAGTGTATAATTTTACATTCCACCAGAAATATAGGATACTCTTGTTTTATACAGAAGCTGAATGTATATTGTTATACTATTTCATTTTTACCAGTTGATAAATGAAAAATATCTCAATGTAATTTTAATTTAAATTTCTCCTACAATAATTGAGTTTGAAAAAGCACCCTTTATTTTAAAGATAATTATTTTAGCTTCTAGCTTAACATATTGTTCTAACTTTCTAGAAAAGTTGCACAGAGATTAAAGAGTGTTCAAATATGCCTTTCATCCACTTTCTTCTGTTTTAATATTTTATACAATGGTGGTTTATTCATCAAAACTAAGATATTAAACAAATATTACTAAAAAATGACAGATTCTATTCGGATTTCACAGCTTTTTCCATGCAGTCTTTGTCCTGTTCCAGGATCCCATGCAATACATCCATTGTGTTTACTCCTCATGTCTCTTCTATCTCTTCAGTTGCAGTTTTCCAGCCTTTCCTTCATTGTCATCATTCTGACACTTCAGAAGCACAGTGTTCAGGTGTTTTGCCAAATGTCCCAAATTTTAGTTAGTGTTGTCTCATGACTATATGGGGATAAGGGAGAGATTGTTTACATGTTTGGTTTTGGTTTCCTTGCCTGAAAAATATAATCCATGTTTCTAACTGTATTTTTCCTAAGCACGTTTGTCACTATGTTGTCTTAAATCTATTTTTAGAAATATGTCAGTTTCTTTATAGAGATTAAATCCAGGCAGCAGATCCTCTCTTCTCTTTCCTTTACATGGTATACAATTTTGGTATAGTTTTACATAAACTGCCTAGAGATTATAGAATTTGAAACTTCTTTTGAATCCCTCTATGCGGTAGCTTCAACATGCCAGAGACAGGGCATGAGAATGACCAGGTGTGTCATACAAGGTCACACTCGTACCTCCAGCATAAAGCCCTCAGTTCACAAATTATGCCTCTTTGGCTTAGAACCAGCAATAAGATACCCTTGTCTTGCAGGTCTTTGCAGCAGTTCCTTCTTATTTCTTTTCACCCACATCTTCCTCTAAGGCAGAGTCACACCTGTTCTTCAATATATAGGTTTAGACATCAGAGAAATATGATGAAATTATTTGCAGGAATGTGTGTTGATGGGAATATTTATTTCATTGGGGGTCATAATTTTAATCTTACTTACAACATATCTATGGTTTAAAAAATGTTAATCACCACCAATCAAGAAAAATGAAAAAACAAAACCCAGACTTGATTCAAATCCTTTTTAAGGAAAACTAACATTTCCTTTAATAATACTGTGACAACAAATTAAAAATCATTGTTTAGGCACTGATCAGCTATGCTGCTGCTGCTGCTGCTAAGTTGCTTCAGTCGTGTCCGACTGTGTGTGACCCCATAGACGGCAGCCCACCAAGTTCCCCCGTCCCTGGGATTCTCCAGGCAAGAACACTGGAGTGGGTTGCCATTTCCTTCTCCAGTGCATGAAAGTAAAAAGTGAAAGTGAAGCCGCTCAGTCATCTCCGACTCTTTGCGACCTCATGGACAGCAGCCTACCAGGCTCCTCCATCCATGGGATTTTCCAGGCAAGAGTACTGGAGTGGGGTGCCATTGCCTTCTCTATGGGATCTTGCCTATAGGTCCTGGACATGTCCCCACAATTAAAACACCCCTTTCCCCCACCCAAAACTGCCCTTCACTGATCTGGCCCCTGTGTGGCTTCAGCCTTCAGCCCAGCTAGATGGAGAGCAATGACCCAACCACACTGAACTCCAGGGATAAACAGGACAGAGCTGCCTAATTAGATGATCTTGTTTAGAAACCATGCCTGCCCATGTCCAGCTTATATTCTGTGCAAGAATTGTCCCCACCGTTTTTTTTTTTTTAAAACTGTTTTTATTATTTTTCTGTCACTTAAAAGTAGTCTCAAGCATTTTAGGATCCCAGGTGTGTGAAAGGGAGTTACATAGGAGACATCCTAGCAAGGCCCTCTGGGAACACTTGCCCCCCAGAGGATGAGGATGCTGATTGTGGATGTGTCCTCTCCAGGGACTGACCTTGGCAATGAGCTCCCTTACCTTTGTTTGTCTTTGGGTCTTAAATCTCTCCTCAACATCCCTCAAAATTGTTTATTTCCTTTACATATCCCATATGCTTTCTGTATAGTTGTCTTCCTGGTCCATTCTCCATATCTACAAAACTGCCTTCAGGCTAAAATGTAAGCATTCCCCTATATGTGAATTTTCTCCATAGAGAGAGTCAAGAGCTTACACAGTGCACTGGGTCAGTAATTGGCACCTGCCTCTGGCAGAAAAACAAACGTGTGCAAACCAGAAGTCCAAGAATCCATTTCTTTCGATCCACACCTCTTGAATCTAGGACAAGCTCACTTATGTATGGTTTTCTCAGCTATCTGACCCCCAGAAAGGTAGAAAGTATTTGACAGCTGCTTGGTTAAGTGGTTTCCCCTTTCACTCCAATAACTTTTGTCAACACCTGGAATTCAAATATAGTACATATGTGTCCTGATCAACTGAGTGCAACAGAAGCTATTCGATTTCATTCACTCACTGGTTTTTGCATACCAAATATTTTAAAATATTACAGGTAATGAGATAGGCAATGGTCATACAACATGGAAAGTTTCCATTATAGTGGGAGAAACAGACGGACAGGCGTGCAGTAAATGACCAGGATACAAAAGAGGTTTTTCCTAGAGCTATGGGTGAGGAGACTGAGGAGACTCCTGCCTTAAACAAATCATCCACCGGGAGAGATCATTTCAGAGCCAGGTGGTCAGAGGAAGACTGCCAACTCTCCACACGAGGGAGAGTCCTGGGAGTGTCCTGGAAGTCAGTGCAGAGGACTGTGACAAGACGAGCTGTTCCCACCTTTTGGTGAGCAGTAAAGATGACACCTGAGGTGTCAAGGTGGGTGCTCACGCAGAGGTCCCTCCAGATCCGCCTTTCAGCTCCTATGTGCCAAAACTTCAAAGTTTGGAGACAGGATGGGTCTCTGACACTGCATTCTCCTTTAGTCACAATCCAAACATCTGAATGACATTTAGTATGTGTACCAGTCCATAGAAAAAAGCAAGTAGAGCAAAATTGACCTTAAAACCTGATGTATCTCTTGTGTAGTTATAATTTATACTAACCCAGGAGGGAACATGAGAAACATATTCAAGGTATTAAGAGTAACTACAGAAGACAATTATTATGATACATTTAAAAGTGAAGTCAATGTTAGATGAGAGAACTATTTTTAACAGTTACTAAAATGAAATTAATTAGGTCTAGATTAATTTTTTTAAAAAAACAAAAATCTTCAGAGGCATAGAGGTCCCTGGAAATTCCATAAAACTCAGCGCAGTTCAGTTCAATTCAATCTCATTTAACTCAAACACACAGAGCAAGCATTTTCTGTGCCTTTTACCTTGTGCCAATCCCTATAGAGCAGAATGGCAATGCAGAAACTGCAAGGTATAAAGCCCGTTCTTGAAGGAGGTAATGATCATGGTGATCTAATCATGCAGAGATGTGTTCAGGGCGTTCATCACAGTGTGTTCAGGATCTGGGGGAGCATACGTGAGTGTGACTAATTCAATCTGGGAAAAATAAATATCACTTCCAAAAGAGGCAACTTTTACAGTGAGCCTTTGGGTTGAGAAAAATTTCATATAAAGGAGTGAATTATGGAAGGGTGATCCAGACAAAAAGGCAAGAGAAATGAGCTCCTCCAACACAGAGGGCACACTTTCTTTATCTGTGTGTGCAGACCGCTGTGCCCATGGCACTGGTCGTGTTGTGAGAGGGGCAGGGAATGAAATGAGAAAGGCCAGGGTGAGACTGAGAAGGGCAAACTGTCAAGGTAAATCTACTAGTAACACCATCGTTAGACTACTATGTAACCTCGGGATAACTACTAGAGTTAATTGCGTAATATCTGATGTCATCAGAATGTGTTGAAGTCTGAATTATTAGCCTCAGTTGCAGTACTTTTCATACATAGATCTTTTCATAGCTTTGCCTCTTTGACCTTCACCCTATAAGCTCTGGTTTCACAGGGGCTTTGATGTTGGTCAAATGCCAATGTGTTCGGTGGTACATTGGGCATCGACTTTGGAGAAGGCAGAGAAGGATAATCAGAGTGGCTGTTTCCAATGTTCACAGATATAACAAAAGGTGACAATGGCCAAGGAAAGCAGCAGGTGATCAATTTGCCAATACTCACACATCTACCTGGAAGGAATTCCCATCAGTGAGAAGAGATTCAGAGAGAGACAAAAAATACAGCACAGTTGCAAAATTAAAGATGAGAAAAAGATTAATCAAATAAAACTACATAGTTTTTATTGATGAGAGATAAAAATAGATAATATAAATTACAATGATCTCAGCTTAACTAAATCTAGAAAGAAATTACAATAAAGCTTGATATTCAGTATGTATTTTGTGATAACCTGGCATAATTCTTAGTATTGAGTTTATTTATTCAACACAGATCGATTGGATACTTATGAATATTTGGAATCATATTAGGTTGGCTTGCAGGGTCCTCATATCTCCTATAGAAACAGAGATAGAGTGGGACACATGTAATCATAGCAATATTTGCATGAAGTGAGGGAGTGTGAATTGATTATTTCTGGCTCAATTAATTTTCCCTGACTTCACACAACAAACACATTACTGAAATTGTCAGACAGAATTGCAGTCTGATTTGTAGGCAGTATTTTGGACTGAACGCGCTCCATGCTAATTTAAGATTTTATCATTGGATTTTCTGAAAGTTAGAAGCATCTTGTATCGTGGCTATTTCCCAGTTTAAAAAATAATACTAAGCAAAAATTATTTATTGAGCACTTTACTTCAAGTTGGAACTTTTTAAAGAGGAAGAGTAAACCAAGGCTTTTTGACACTCTTTTGCAGAGCAGGCTCACACACCTCTGTCTGCACAATCTGCCCATGTTCAGCTGATGGTAAGATCTAGGAACTCTTCCAGAATCACATTTTCTTGTAATAGGCAAGCAATATTGTTTCATCAATGCATCCTGAGATCTGAAAATGATATTTCAAACTTCATCAGCCTCAACACTTCAAATTTATAACAGCACATTTTAGATGAATTGGCAAGTAACGTGGTTCCCCATATTGCAATTATTTCATAAAATACTCTTGATTTTGAAATTTTAGTATAAACCTGAATTTTCAAAGCCAGTGACTCCTCTTCCACCTCTATCTCTCTCCTTTCAGTTGGGAAAGAATCTCTGCTCTTAAGGATTAATGTCCTTAAATGTCTTATAATGTAACATTCAAAAAACAAAAATGATGGCATCCACTCCCATCACTTCATGACAAACAGATGGAGAAACAATGGAAACAGTAAGAGATTTTATTTTCTTGGGCTCCAAAATCACTGAAGATAGTGACTGCAGCCATGAGATTAAAAGACACTTGCTTCTTGAAAGGAAAGCTATGACCAACCTAGACAGAGACATTATTTGCCAACAAAGGTACATCTAGTCAAACTTATGGTTTACCAAGTAGTCATATATGAATGTGAGAGTTGGACAGTTAAGAAACCTGAGTGCTGAAGAATCGATGCTTTTGAACTGTGGAGTTAGAGAAGACTCTTGAAAGTCCTTTGGACTGCAAGGAGATCCAACCAGTCAATCCTAAAGGAGATCAATCTTGAATATTCATTGGAAGGACTGAGCTGAAGCTGAAACTCCAATACTTTCACCATCTGATGGGAAGAAATGACTCATTGGAAAAAACATTGATGCTGGGCAAGATTGAAGGCAGGAGAAGAAGGGGATGACAGAGGATGAGATGGTTGGATGGCATCACTGATTCCATGGACATGAGTTTGAGCAAGCCCCAGGAGTTGGTGATGGACAGGGAAGACTTGTGTGGTGCAGTTCGTGAGGTTGCAATGAGTCAGACATGACTGAACTGAAGGACTGATGTGATTATATTGGGTCTATCTGAATCAGTTCAGTTGCTCAGTCATGTCTGACTCTTTGTGACCCCATGAGTCGCAGCACGCCAGGCATCCCTGCCCATCACCAACTCCTGAAGTTCACTCAGGCTTACATTCATCGAGTCAGTGATGCCTTCCAGCCNGGAGAAGAAGGGGACGACCGAGGATGAGATGGCTGGATGGCATCACGGACTCAATGGATGTGAGTCTGAGTGAACTCCGGGAGTTGGTGATGGACAGGGAGGCCTGGCGTGCTGCGATTCATGGGGTCGCAAAGAGTCGGACACAACTCAGCGACTGAACTGAACTGAACTTGGAGATGAAAAGAAATGCAAACATTTGATGTTGTTTAGCTGCTAAGTCATGTCCTATTCTTGCTACTCCACGGACTGTAGCCTGCCAGGCTCTTCTGTACATGGGGTTTCCCAAACAAGAATACTGGAGTGAGTCATCATTTCCTTTTCCAGAGTATCTCCCTGACCTAGGGATTGAAACTGTCTTCTGCCTTGGCAGGCAGCTTCTTTTTCACTGAGCCACCAGGGAAGCCCAACATTTGGTGTGCTGGAACCAATAGATCTTTGGAATTTGGATGAAGATGAAAGAGGACTTTCAGAAACTTCTGGTTTCACATGTTAGCAAATAGATTGAGCATTCCTTCAGATTAAATACATGCACATAGGTGAGTGAACAAGTTCAAAAGCCACAAATTTAAATATTAGGAATGTTTATATGGAGGTCTCTATGGAGCACTCAAGCATGTTTTTCAGTGGACTCTCATATGTGGCATGACTCAATCAATATAAGCATCTCTATCAGTAGGTAGAAAAATGACCCACAAAGATGTTTATACTCTATTTCATGAAATCTGTCAGTATATTGCCTTACTTGGCAAAGGGAAATTTGCTGGTGGAATTGAGAATATGGATCATAAGTTGGGGAGATCATTTTAAATTATCCATATGAGCCAAAACTAATTGCATGGACCCTTAAGAGTGAAAGAAGGCTAAAGAGCAAATCAGAGGTGTGACAGAAGCAACCGAAGAGATTAGAAGAGTAAGAACGTCCAGCTAAATTCTGCAGAATCCTGCATGAGCCTGCAGATAGGTCTCCTCAGAGCCTCCTGGAGGGAATGAGGTGCTACCACACTTGGATTGTAGTTCCCTGGGATCTGTGACAGACTTCCAACCTACAAAGCTGCAAGATAAGAGGTGTGTGTTTTACTCCATTAAGCTTGTGGTAATTCACCATGGCAGCAGTGAAAACAAATTCAGCATCTGAGATGACAGTCTAGATCTGAGTCTTTTGCCTAGAGATGGTAATTAAAGACATGGGGTCGCTCATTGTCTGCGGTTAACTTCAAATCTGTATAATTTGAAAGAGTTAAGTGGAGATAGTTTGATATAAGTGTTTGTAAATTAACCTTAACCTACAAATCCAGGCTGATTAGCTAAAACTCGGATTATCATAATCAGGATGATACACACCAGGGATGGAGAATTAACATCTGAAGGCCTCTAAGGAGGCTTTCCATCCCCAAAGCACTTCAAATATTTTTATCTAGATCTTTAGCAGAGGCATTATATTTAGCATGACAATAGATCAGAATGCATTTCATGATTTCAATGAGTGATGTTTAAAATGCGTTCAGGGTAAAATTTAGTTATAAGTGCATAGATATGGTAGAGTTACTTCTTCTTCTTATATGATGGCTCCCATAATGTGATGGTGATGTGCTCACACCTCTGGAGTATTTACCTGGATCCTGAACTCAGTTTGGGTTCCCACTTAAAGATGATCTCTGTTGCCCTGTCAACCTCAAAGTTTGGCTGATTCAGCGGCAGAAAATCATTGTTCCCACTTAGATTGAACCACTTACCCTAAAGGCCACTTGGGAAACCTTACTTAGGACAGAGTACAGGGATTCCAAAAAGCTTAAAGGAGGAAGTTATGGATCTGAATATGGAAAAAAGAATGCAAGTCTATATGCTTGGCAAATTTGGATTTGTACTTCTTTCACTGTAGGATACAACTTGGAATAAAGATTGTGTGTGTGTGTGTGTGTGTGTGTGTGTGTGTGTGTGTGAGTGTGTGTGTATTCTTTAATTCCTACAGAGCACTTCACTGGAAGTCACCCATATGAATGAAAAGAATGCAATAGCTGTTGAAGAAGCAAAATGATTCAGGTCACTTTTCAGTGGGAGTGGGTGCAGTCCATTTAGGGTGTGAGAAAAAATGGAGACTGAATCTGGAACTCTTGTATCATTTAAAGAGTGTGTCAATTCCAGGTGAGCAAAGGGATTGGAGAAAATCTAATTATTTCCTATACTATTGAGAAAATTGCATGAAGTAATATGACAGTGATAAATAAGCAATTTATAGAGCAGAAGTCATGGAAATGATTTTAATACATTATCTAATTTAGTTTAAACATGGTGAAATAATTGTCATTGCCATTTTACAAGTGGAGAAGCAGAAGATTGAAGGAGGGATAGTCAAACTGTTCTTAAGGTGACATATAGAGTAAGTTTCAGAGACATTTTTAAAACACAGGTATGTAAGAAGTGACACCAGCAGTCGCTAAGCAGCAAAATTAAGGGCTCTTGATTTTGAACTTCATAAGGGGCTGGTTTAAATTGTGATTCAAAAGACACTTAGTTTCTTTCTCTGCCTTGTGCTACAGAGAAATTAGTGCGATATGACCAGGACCTGCCAGGGAAAGGCTGGCAGTAGCAATTTGATTTGAAGCAGTAGAAGTTTCTGTTACTGTGAATGTCACATCTGTTTATGGTAGAATACATGGCAACAGAAAGATGCTTCCTTGCTGAGAAAAACAGATCAGTTTCCATCTTCAGTGAATTCAGTTTATAGGGCAGAGGGCCACTCAACACAGTTCCTCATGTGAGTGTTGAGAGAAATAACAGGAGAATCTGAGAAGCAGAGATATACGATGGAGAGAGTCATAGACATGAGGCTTCCATTCCCCAAAACTAATATCTAATAGATAATGAAGTACTTGGGATCCAGCAAGAGGGATGTTAAGCTACTAGCAAGAAGCCTAACATAGATTTAAGTGCACTTTTGTGATTAAGGTTATAACTATGCTCGGTCTCTCTGGCCTCCTTGACATAGACACTGTTTCATTTAAAAGGTGTCATTAGAAGAAAGAAGAGGAAGACGACAAGGCCTTGGAAAGCAATGATAAATAACTGTTTGGGTGTGAACATGCTTACTGAGAGGTTATCTTGGGAGCTTCTAAAGAATCAGATAATTTGAGAATATATAAAAATTCAACCTTCGAATAATGTGCAAATCATAAATGCATTTTGGTATTGCATTATTCATATAAGAATAATGCTATTGTTTACTGTCATTTTATTCTAGCAAATAAAATATTGCTGTTGGCATTTTGAAATTTTAGCTTTTTTTTTTTCCAGAAATATTTTAGCTCATTACTTTTTAAACTTGGTTACTCAAGATGCATTGACTCACACTGATTATTTAGCAGGGTATGAAGAAGGCATGCTGGCATAAGGCATAGCTTTGCCCTTACTAAATATACCAATCAACAGTGAGTTGAGATCTATATACACAGTGCTAGAATCCAAAGTAGAAAGTAATATTCTTCATTACACAGCATTTATTCAGTACTTTATATGTGCCAGAGTCTATTGGGGATATGGCAAAGATAAAAACTGGTTTAATGCTGAAAAAAAATTTTTTTTAAACTTTGACTTTATAAAATTTAAGTTTTAGTTGTTAAAAATACATAAGCAAAAATGAAGACAGAATGCTTAGAATTTTGTCAAGATATCAGTTTTTCCAAACTTGATTTATTAATTTAATGCAATACTCATCAAATCTTAGAAAGTTATTTTGTAGACATTAATAAAATTATCCTAATGTTGCTATGGAGACTCAGAAAACTCAAAAGAGCCAACACAATATTGAAGGGAAGGAACAAAGTTAGAGAACTGACACCAGCTGACTTTAAGGCTTCTCAAGGCAAGAATACTGAAGTGGTTCTCAAGGCAAAAATACTGAAGTGGTTTGCCATTTCCTACTCCAGTGGACCACGTTCTGTCAGACCTCTCCACCAAGACCTGCCCGTCTTGGGTGGCCGCACAGGCATGGCTTAGTTTCACTGAGTTAGACACGGCTTTGGTCTTAGTGTGATTAGATTGACTAGGAGGGGCGGCAGTGAGAAAATACCCCTTGTCCAAGGTAAGGAGCAGTGACTGCACTTTACTGGAGCAGCCATGAAGAGATACCCCACATCCAAGGTAAGAGAAACCAAAGTAAGATGGTAGGTGTTACAAGAGGGCATCAGAGGGCAGACACACTGAAACCATACTCACAGAAAATTAGCCAATCTAATCACACTAGGACCACAGCCTTGTCTAATTCAATGAAACTAAGTCATGCCGATGGACCTCCCAACATGGGTGGGTCATGATGGAGAGGTCTGACAGAATGTGATCCACTGGAGAGGGGAATTGCAAACCACTTCAGTATTCTTGCCTTGAGAACCCTATGAACAGTATGAAAAGGCAAAATTATAGGATACCGAAAGAGGAACTCCCCAGGTCAGTAGATGCCCAATATGCTACTGGAGATCAGTGGAGAAATAACTCCAGAAAGAATGAAGGGATGGAGCCAAAGCTAAAACAATACCCAGCTGTGGATGTGGCTGGTGATAGAAGCAAGGTCCGATGCTGTAAAGAACAATATTGCATAGGAACCTGGAATGTCAGGTCCATGAATCAAGGCAAATTGGAAATGGTCAAACAATGGATGGCAAGAGTGAACATTGACATTCTAGGAATCAGTGAACTAAAATGGACTAGAAAGGGTGAATTTAACTCAGATGACCATTATATCTACTACTGCAGGCAGGAATCCCTCAGAAGAAATGGAGTAGCCATCATGGTCAACAAAAGAGTATGAAATGCAGTACTTGGATGTAATCTCAAAAATGACAGGATGATCTCTGTTCGTTTCCAAGGCAAACCATTCAGTATCACAGTAATACAAGTCTATGCCCCAACCAGTAACACTGAGGAAGCTGAAGTTGAACAGTTCTATGAAGACCTGCAAGACCTTGAAGAACTAACACCCAAAAAAGATGTCCTTTTCATTATAGGGGACTGGAATGGAAAAGTAGGAAGTCAAGAAACACCTGGAGTAACAGCCAAATTTGGCCTTGGAATACAGAATGAAGCAGGGCAAAGACTAATAGAGTTTTGTCAAGAAAATGCACTGGTCATAGCAAACACCCTGTTCCAACAATAAAAGAGAAGACTCTACACATGGACATCCCCAGATGGTAAACACCAAAATCAGATTGATTCTATTCTTTGCAGCCAAAAATGGAGAAGCTCTATACAGTTAATAAAAACAAGACCGGGAGCTGACTGTGGCTCAGATCATGAGCTCCTTAGTGCCAAATTCAGACTGAAATTGAAGAAAGTAGGGAAAACCACTAGACCATTCAGGTATGACCTAAATCAAATCCTTTATGACTATACAGTGGAAGTGAGAAATAAATTTAAGGGCCTAGATATGATAGATAGAGTGCCTGNGCCTCTCTTCCCCTGTATTGCTAGGTTTACGGTGACTTATGCCCCTGACAGGCGGCCCAAGTGTCCCTGGATCTCCAGGTGCACGGCCCCTGCAGGCCTTCCTCCTCCCTGGATGGGGATGCTGGGTCAAGGGCCAGCCTGCAGAAGGGCCTGCACTCAGGCCCCCAGGGGCTCTCACTTGCTTCTGGCTGAACCCTTCTTTTCTTCCTACTCCTCACTTCTCTACCACTAGACAGTGTGTGGATTCCAGCTGCTCCCCCACAGGTCACACCAGAGTCAGTGAAGACCTTGTGGGCCTGCAAAGGAGGTCCTCTGACCAGCTGGCCATGCTCGAGAGTTGGTCAGTCTTGCAAGCTTTGGCATAACCTTTTTTTTTAAACAGAAGATATTTCTTTGTAAAAAAACCTTATTTATTTATGTATATTTTTATTGCACTGGGTCTTCCCTGCTGCATGGACTTTCCCGAGTTGGAACAGCCGGGGGCTGCTCTTCGTTGTGGTACACAGGTTTCTCACCGTGGTGGCTTTTCTTGTGGAGCGCGGGCTCCAGGCATTCGGGCTTCCGCAGTTGCAGCTTGCAGGCTCGGTAGTCGTGGCTCGTGGACTCGAGAGTGTGGACTCAGTGGTTGTGGCACACGGGCTTAATTGCGCCTTGGTATGTGGGATCTTCCCAGACCAGGGACTGGACCCATGTCCCCTGCATTGGCAGGTGGATTCTTATCCACTGTACCACCGGGGAAGTCTTGCTTCTTTATTTTTATGTCCTGCTCTTGGTCATTGTTTCTATTGCTTTGTTTTTCAGCCTCACTTTGAATATGTGATGTTTGGTGTTAACTAAGAGGGGGCGCAGAGAAGTTCCAGGTGGGAGCTCCCTGTTAGAACATCTGTTTTGGCCTGGTGATGAGGTCCTATGCAAATCTGGAAAAGCTCCTTAAACATTTAACTTCAGTTTTCTTTCCTGTAAGTGAGAGGGGTGTCTGCTGGTGCTTTTGCAAGAATGAGAATGATTTGAGTTCTCTGGGACGGTAGAATGTGATTTTATATATTCTTTTGAACCCACTTTTGGTCTTCTGGATTTGTTATAGGAACAAGGACAGCTGCCCAGGGATGCAGTTGTGTGCTAGGAGGGAGAGGAAACCCACCCACACATTTAAAACATCTTAAAGAGTTCTGTTTGTAATTGCTTTTGAAATAGTAGTCTGAGTGGGGCCCTTTGCCTGAACTTCTCACACCTGGCACAGATTCTCACCTAACCTGATGCTTTTGCTTCCATCCTTGCCCCGAGTCTCCTTGTCTCGAATCTCAGCTGTGACCTAGAGGTTTTTCCATTTACCATCAATATTGAAGCCAACACTTTCAAGTGGCAGGAGCCCCTCAACCTTGGCTGTAACCTTTAGCAGAACTTGGAAGTTTTGTTTTGGCCCGAGGTGTCTGGTTGCTCCAGCGCACTCCTTGGAAGCACTTAATCATGGTGTTTTGTATGTTACCACTGGGACTCAGTGAAGTGAACTCAAAAGATCATGGTCTGCGGTGGAGAGAAGCTGGGTTTTAGAGGCAGGTAGGGGAGGGAGGCTTCTGTGAACTGGCCCCTGGGTGCTACACCCTAGCACCCCACTGTCTGCCTCAGTTGCTGACAGCAGTCTGTCCCCCTGAGCAGAAAGCCTTGCTTTTGGTTCCTACAGTCTGGTGGGAGAAGCTTCCTATTTTGGCTTTTTAAAAAATTTGTATTTTTGGCTGCACTGGGACTTCATTGCTGGCTGCGGGCTTTCCCTAGTTGCAGTGCATGGGCTTCTCATTGTGGTGGCTTCTCTTGTTGTGGGGCACAGGCTCGAGGATCATGGACTTCAGTAGCTGCAACACACGGGCTCAGTAACTGTAGCTCCTGGGCTCTAGAGCACAGGCTTACTAGTCATGGTGCGTGGGCTTCGTGGCTCCGTGGCCTCTGGGATCTTCCTGGATCAAGGATCAAACTCAAGTCTCCTGCACTGGCAGGTGGATTCTTTACCACTGAGCCACCAGGGAAGTCCAGGACTTTGGTTTTACTATGTGGAAATCTTATCGTTACATACATAGAATGAACTCACACACTAGTATGCCTGGTGCTGTGGAAACTTGGGGTCAGAGATACAGAGTTGTAGGGTTGTTGTGCCAGCCCTGGGAGAAAGGGTGGGCAGGTAAAAATGACGAGATTGCCAAGATGAGGATGAATAATGGGTACTGGGTGCTGGGTGATGTCTCATGGCCAGCCTGGGCTCTATAGCGGGGATGTCTGGAACCTCCTGAGATCCTCTGATGGTAAAGCTAGAATGAGGTATACATCTGGGGTCACAGAGGGTGTTAGTTGCCCTCCGTCCCTCCCCTCTTTCTTTTCTTCTCAGATCCAAGTAGAATAGGACCGGCTTGAGAGGAGGAAGGTGAACATCAGGAGACTTCAGCTGGAGCCCCACTTCAAGCTCCAGCAGCTCAGGTCTCCCCTTGGTCTCTAGAGCTCTGTGTTTCAGGGTGACGGCCTGTCCCTCCCCAACCATGGGTCCTACAGGCCTGGAGATTGAGCCATTGAGTTCTGGACTAGTTGGAGTATAGATGTGAAAATTCCTCCTTGGGTAGCTCACCTTTCTGGGAGGATTCTGAAACTGAATGTGTTCATCGTTGGTAATGCAATTAATACCACTTGGCACAGATAGGGACCAGGGGATGCCAACATTTGATAAGGAAGCCTGCATGGGAGAACCCTTCTAGCTCTGGGATTCTATGGGTTTAATCCTGTTATTGTTGCTAATATGTGTAATTTAAAATCTCAGAGATGTATATCAATAATGAGCATTTAGTTTGTCTTTTCTAAGTACACGGGCTATGTATACCTAGTGTTCTGCAGTTCACAAAGCAGAATTGAGATAACCTGGACAAAACCCCTCTGAGTCATTATACAGCTGAGAAAACTGGCTCTCAACTCCAAGTTCCTGATCCCTGCCATAGAGCCAGTGGGTAGTGGTCAGTGGGTGGTGGGCAGTGTGTGGTGGGCAGTGGGTGGTGGAGGGTTTGCTTGAGCCCTGGGCAGAGACCTTTCCGGGCTCTGCTCTGACCAGTTAACTGCGTGACACTGATCAAGGAATCATGTCTCATTCCTGCCTACCCACCCCTTCTCCTCCCCCATGTATCTCATAAACCAGAGTGACAACTACCTTCCCATGGACCATACTTGAGTTCTATGACCTGGTCATTCCCTTCTGTCTCTTCCTGGAGTGCAGTTCCCAGAGTCACAGAAACTCTTGACTGTGAGTGAATAAATCATCATATATTTGAAACAAACAAACAGGAATCTGAGGACCATGCTATTTTTCAGTGTTTTGAAGTAAATTGTAATGGCCTTAAGGGCATTGCTATGGACTGAATGCTTGTGTCTCCCCCAAATTCCTATGGTGGGTGGCTTAGTCACAAAGTCATGTCTGACACTTGGGATCCCATGGACTTTAGCCTGCCAGGCTCCTCTGTCCATGGAATTTCCCAGGCAAGAATGCTGGAGTGGGTTGCCATTTCCTTTTCCAGGGGATCCTTCCCATCCAGGGATCGAACCTGCTTCTCCTGTATCACAGGTGGATTCTTTACCACTGAACCACCAGGGAAGCCCTAATCCCCAATGTGATGGTATTTGGGAGTGGAGTCTTTGGGAGAGAATTAGGGTTAGATGGCATCACGAGTGGAGTGTGCCTGATGGGATTAGTGCCCTTTTAAGAAGATGAAAAAACTAGAGCTTTGTCTATCCACCCTCTGAAGACACAAGAAGAAGGATGCTATCTGCAAACCAGGAAGGGAGCCCTCACCAAAACCTGTCTGCTGGTACCCTGATCTCAGTCATGCAGGCTCCAGAGCTGTGAACAATGAGTCTTTGTTGTTTAAGCCACCCAGCTTATAGTATCTTGTGATAGCAGCCCAAGCTGATTAAGCTAGGCATGGACAACGTTTGCATATTTAAAATCAATTTGGGGCACAGTGCTAGGCACCCGACAGGCCCTGGGTAAATGGGAACTAAACTCTCTCTTTTCCTTTTTAAACCTCATCACTCACATGGAAGGACTTTGGCACGACACCCGAACACTCCCTGCATTTCTAATCTCTTGTGTTCCCTGTAGGTAATTGCACAGAAAATCCATGCTGCAAAGCCCTCAAAGAGAATTACAAGGAATTATAAATCTTCTTTTCACCTTCCTAGGTTTTTTTTTTCTGAAGGAGAAGCTGGCACATTTTTAGAATTGGGTAGGTGGGCTGGTGGATGAGGCCGACCTTCAGCTATGTAGACAAGCTATTCCTTGTCCTCATCTCATCTCATGTAAAAGTCAACGTGGGAGCCTGCCTAAGCTTAATCCAAACCATCTTCAACCCTTGGGGCTGATGAGGCCCTGAGAGCTACATTCATGCAGCCTTCAAGGTGGGGGTCAAGGTCCAGAGATGTGGTGTGTTCAGCTCAATGACAGAGAGCTAATTTGAACTGACCCCAGACGTTGGCCACTCAGGGATGTTTGTGCGGCCTTGTGCTGAGAAACAGCCACTTCTTCCTGCAACAATGATCAGTGAGGATTGTAAGGTCTGCACAGGGCAGGACATCCACTGAGCTGCTTTGCAACAGCCTTGGTAGAAATTCACGTTACTGATCACTATTCAGAACATGGCATGAGCCCTGAGATGGAGACACAAGGTTTGACAGTGAGGTTAACACATGAAACCAGGCGTCTGAGAAGTTCTGGTCATGTGGTCATCTTATCCTGGTTGGCATCTTATCCCAGATTGTCAGACATGAGAGAAAGGAAAAATGAGTCACAAAAGTCTTGCCCTGCCCATCCTGTCCACATCCCTCCCCAAAGGACACCCTGGACTGTGAGTTGTGGGAAGGATGATAAATGTATTCAAGCAGGTTTAGCAGTGTCAGTGATATAAGAGCAGTAACACTCCTGGCAACTTCTAGAGAAAGGTAATTAGGAGAAATGAAGGTAAATAGCAAAAATAGGATTAATAACAATAGCAGCTGCCTTCTTTAAGTGCTCACTCTGTGGTAAGCCCTGCCCATGTACTACCTTATCTGAGCCTCTTTGAAGTCTCGTGAGGTTAATATTATAACCCAATTTTATAGAGGAGGATACTGAGTTCCAAGAAATTGTATTCAGGCCATTCAGCAAATAAATGATAAGATCAGGATTCCAGTGCAGACCTCCAGGACCCCAAAGCTAGACCTCTGCTGAGGCAGAGTGAACACAAAGCATGAGTTCTTATATCAGACAGGCCCTGGTTCTACCATGGACCAGCTCTGGGGAAATGACCTGGCAAGTGACTTTTTGTGCTTCAGTTTTCTCATCTGGAAAAAGAGGAACATAAGATAATTAAATGAGATGATGCTTAAGAAGCAGTAAGCACAGTTTCTGGTTAAGGTAGGTGGGCCCTGAATCAATGTTGCTGGTTTTCTTCTTTCTACACCTTCATTTTTATTCTGGGCACCTGTAACTTTAGTCAGCTTTGTGTTATTTGGGAATCTAGATGTCCTCACCATGTGACAAGGACAGCTCTGCCTTTCCCTGTTGTTATTCCCCAGTCTTTCCCATCTCAACAAATGGAGTGAATCGTATCTCCTCCAAATTCCTATATTGAAGTGCTACCCTTAATTTGATCATAGTTGGAGATACGGTCTTTAGGGGGTAACTGGGAATACCAGACCATCTGACCTGCCTGTTNCTTCAGCAATACGTGAACCGTGAACTCCCTGATGTTCAAGCTGGTTTTAGAAAAGGCAGAGGAACCAGAGATCAAATTGCCAACATCCGCTGGATCATGGAAAAAGCAAGACAGTTCCAGAAAAACATCTATTTCTGCTTTCTTGACTATGCCAAAGCCTTTGACTGTGTGGATCACAGTAAACTGTGGAAAATTCTGAAAGAAATGGGAATACCAGACCACCTGACCTGCCTCTTGAGAAATCTGTATGCAGGTCAAGAAGCAACAGTTAGAACTGGACATGGAACAGCAGACTGGTTCCAAATAGGAAAAGGAATATGTCAAGGCTGTATATTGTCACCCTGCTTATTTAACTTATATGCAGAGTACATCATGAGAAATGCTGGGCTGGAAGAAGCACAAGCTGGAATCAAGATTGCCAGGAGAAATATCAATAACCTCAGATATGTAGATGACACCACCCTTATGGCAGAAAGTGAAGAGGAACTGAAAAGCCTCTTGATGAAAGTGAAAGAGGAGAGTGAAAAAGTTGGCTTAAAGCTCAACATTCAGAAAACGAAGACCATGGCATCTGGTCCCATCACTTCATGGGAAATAGATGGGAAAACAGTGGAAACAGTGTCAGAGTTTATTTTTTGGGCTCCAAAATCACTGCAGATGGTGACTGCAGCCATGAAATTAAAAGTCGCTTACTCTTTGGAAGACAAGTTATGACCAACCTAAATAGAATATTCAAAAGCAGAGACAGTACTTTGCCAACAAAGGTCCGTCTAGTCAAGGCTATGGTTTGTCCAGTGGTCATGTATGGATGTGAAAGTTCAACTGTGAAGAAAGCTGAATGCCGAGGAATTGATGCTTTTGAACTGTGGTGTTGGAGAAGACTCTTGAGAGTCCCTTGGGCTTCAAGGAGATCCAACCAGTCTATTCTGAAGGAGATCAGCCCTGGGATTTCTTTGGAAGGAATGATGCTAAAGTTGAAACTCCAGTACTTTGGCCACCTCATGCAAAGAGTTGACTCATTGGAAGACTCTAATGCTGGGAGGGACTGGGGGTAGGAGGAGAAGGGGACAACAGAGGATGAGATGGCTGGATGGCATCACTGACTCGATGAACCTGAGTCTGAGTGGACTCCGGGAATTGGTGATGGACTGGGAGGCCTGGCATGTTGCGATTCATGTGGTTGCAAAGAGTTGGACACGACTGAGTGACTGAACTGAACTGACTTTCAGGCTTACTATGCTGCCAAGTCACTTCAGTCGTGTCTGATTCTGTTCGACCCCATAGACAGCAGCCCACCAGGCTCCCCCTCCCCAGGATTCCTCAGGCAAGAACCCTGGAGTGGGTTGCCATTTCCTTCTCCAGTGCATGAAAGCGAAAAGTGAAGGTGAAGTCACTCAGTCGTGTCGTACTCTTTGTGTCCCCATGGACTGCAGCCTACCAGGCTCCTCCACCCATGGATTTTCCAGGAAGAGTACTGGAGTGGGGTGCCATCACCCTCTCTGAAGCCTTACTATGAAGCTATAGCAATTAAGACAGTGTAGTAAAAACAAACAAACAAAACTGAACAAGATGAACAAGAGATCAATACCAGAATGGGGAGCCCACAGGTACACCCACTCAAGGTTAATTTATCTTGTTTAAGCAGTTGAGGCAAGACCATGGAGTAAAACTGCTGGAACTCGAACATTCAGAAAAATGTATCTAGATACAGGACTTACCTTTGTCACAGAATTAATTCAAAATAACATAAATATATACACAAAATGCAAACCTATACAACTCTTAAAAGATAATGTAGAATCTTAAGTGACTTTAGGTTTGGCAATGACCTCTTGGGTATCAGACCAAAAATGCAATCCATGAAAGAAACAATTAAAAAAAAAAAACTTTTTAAAACAAAAATCTTGTGTTCTGTAAAAGACACTATTAATATATGAAAAAATGGCCTACAGATTTAGGGAGAAAAATCTTTTTAAAACACCTGTGATAAAGGATTGTAATTCAAAATATACAAAGAACTCAACAATATAAAAAATTAAAAAGTGGACAAAAAGATCTGAGCAGACAGGTCATCAAAAAAAATGAATAAATAAGGAGATAGAATATAAGTATGTGGAAAGATGCTCACCACCATTTGTCATTTGGAAAATGCCAATAAAAACAGTTAATTACTCTTACATACCTATTAGAATGGATGGAATTCCGGGCAGTGACAACACCAAATGCTGGTAAGAATGTGGAGCAATAGGAACTCTCATTCAGTGATAGTGGGAATGCAGAATGGTGCAGCCACTTTGAAAGACATCCTGACAGTTTCTTATAAAAACTAGTCATACTCTTGTTGTATGAGTCAGTAATCATGCTCCCTGATATTTACCCAAATGAGTTGAACATTTATGTCCACACAAAAAGTGTGTGTTTAAAGCCTCCTTATTCATAATTGTCTAACTTGGAAGCAATTGAAATGTCTTTCAGTAGGTGAGTGGATAAATACACTGTGCAACATCCAGAGAATGCAATATTATTCAGTGCCAAAGAGAAATGAGCTATTCAGCCGTGACAAGACACGGAGGGAAAGTAAATGTAAGTCACTAAGTGTAAGAAACCAACTTGAAAAGGCTGAGAACTTAAGCCTGAGGTACAGCTTCTCAAATAGCTCTGAAGGATTATTCAAAGGAGGTAAGGGAGGAGCCAGGATGTGTATTAGTTTTTTGGACAAAAGCTAGATAAACATGTGTTCAAACCTCAAAAGCTTGCTGCTAATCATAAAAACAGATATCTCAAGTTAGTGAACTTAGTGCTTTTCTTTGTATGGGAAGAAGCAAGAATCTAGGCTTATTCAAACCTTTCCTTTGATAAACAAATTAACTCTCCTGGGCCAGCAACCTCTTCTCTCCCTCCTGAATTCCCTGAGGATACACCATTGCAGAGGGGTCTCTGCAGAGGCTCCAGGCTTCAAGGATGCAGCATCCTTTTTTTACTGAAATGCCAGGTGACATTCTTTGTCCACAATACCAGCTCTGTGATAGTCTAGAAAAGGCAAAGGCAAACCTATGGAGACAGAATACAGTTCTGTGTGGATCTACATGCAACATACTTACACACACACACACACACACACACACACACACACACATATGGTATATAGTGAATTTACGATTTTGACATTGAATCAAGTCAAGGAATAGAGTATGGTATTTCACTATGAAAGTGATTCTCTGTACTGGGGAATGGCTCTCAAACTTTCCCGTGCCAAATTATCACCTGGGGGAGATTAAGAGGCTGATGGCCAAAGATTCTGGCCCAGTTTTTCTCCATTGGATCTCCACACAGGATTCCAAAGAAAAGTAAAGCAAAATATTGCTGCTTTTCTCATCCTACACTTTGAAAAACAGGAAGAGTATTTTGAAAATTAGTTTCAGACTCTGGAGTAGTTGCCACTGGGGAACTAGGTTTTTTTTTTTTTAATTAATTTTTATTTTTTAGTTTGTTTTGCTTTACAATACTGTATTCGTTTTGTTACACATTGACATGAATTAGCCATGAGTGTACATGAACTCCCAATCCCGACCCCCACCTCCACCCTCCCGCCCCACACCCTCTCTCTGGATTATCCCCGTGCATCAGTCCCTAGCATCCTGCATCCTGCATCAAACCTGGACTGGCAATTCGTTTCGCTTATGATATCACACATGTTACATTGCCACTCTGCCAACCCATCCCACCCTCTCCCTCTCCCACAGAGTCCAAAAGGCCATTCTATACAACTGTGTCTCTTTTGCTGTCTTGCGTACAGGTTTATCATTACCATCATTCTAAATTCCATATATATGTGTAAGTATACTGTATTGATGTTTTTCTTTCTGGCTTACT
>SJXQ01008069.1:0-15838 GCA_006408695.1 Aepyceros melampus | reverse complement strand
TCCCCGTGCATCAGTCCCAAGCATCCTGCATCCTGCATCAAACCTGGACTGGCGATTCGTTTCACTTATGATATCACACATGTTACACTGCCACTCTGCCAACCCATCCCACCCTCTCCCTCTCCCACTTTAGATGGGACTTCCCTGGTGGCTCAATGGTAAGCGTCTGTCTACAGTGTGGGAGACCTGGGTTCAATCCCTGGGTCAGGAAGATTCCCTGGAGAAGGAATTGGCAACCCACTCCAGTACTGCTGCCTGGAAAATCCCATGGACAAAGGAGCTTGGTGCAGGCTACTGTCCATGGGGTTGCAAAGAGTCGGGCATGACTGAGCGAGGAAACTGAGGCCTAACAGGAATTAAGTAGTCACCTGGGGCTTCCCTGGTGGCTCAGCGGGTAAAGAATCTGCCTGCCTGCAATGCAGGAGATGCTGAAGATATGGGTTTGATCCCTGGGTTGGGAAGATCCCCTGGCAGAGGAAATGGCAACCCACTTCAGTATTCTTGCCTGAAAAGTCCCATAGACAGAGAAGCTCGATGGGCTACAATCCAAAGGGTCACAAACAGCCAGATATGACTGAGTGACTAAGCACAAGCACCTTGTATGCAATGCTAGTAAGAAGCACGTGGGGACTGCAAGTAAGGCACGTCTGATCCCTGAGATTTCCTGTGTTTCCAGACGGGGCACTCCCACCTCGCCATGCCTCTTCTGAGGCTCACAGGAATCCACCACAACAATGCCCAGGATACCTGCTTGCTTGCCATCCTCTTGGCAAGCACACATCTTCTCTTCCTGTATCTTGATTTGGCATCTCCTAAAGATTAGTTAATGCTCACATGCAGATTTCTGGTACTTAAATATGAAATGCTAGTGGTGCTTGAGATAACCGTTCTTTACAAAGCAGTGATTGTCAATACAGTCTGGGAAACCATCTCTGCTTTAATTTGATGCTTTTTCAATTCTCTGCTTGCTTTTGCCTCCTTTTGCCAGTGCCAACATATAAATGCTTAATTTTTTTCTTTTTAAAAAATGTTTCAACTATGTGGAGCACACATGTCAACATATTACTAAATTATTGTCATGAATAAAGAGCATACTAATCACCTGGAATGTCTACTCTTTGATGCATTGCTGTCTCTGTACACTTTACAGCAGTCAATTTCTAAATATTTGAAGGTTTGTGCTCCGGTACTTAGTTAATCCATTTATCACCTTACCTTCGAGGGATAATTGTGGGTGCATAATTTTAGCAACATCATTATGCCTGTTGATATAATCCAGAGCCTCCACAGTGGTGCAGCCCCTGATTATATGTTCAATTAACTGCCACATGTTGTCGGCACCTCTCATCCACCAGGGTTTCTTCTGTTGGATACTTATAATAATTTATAGCAAAAATAGTCCTGTCAGGAATTGTCACAGCAACCCTGTGGCCTCACAAACATACATACAAGGAACATGTAGTTTTGTTTTCCAGTCTACATCTTTGTCAAAGAAAGCTCGGGGTCAGGTTGCCTGTTTTCTGGTCTGAGTTCCCCTTGATTTTGGGCAAGTCACCAATTTTTTTCCCAGAAACTACTTCATTGGGTATGAAATAAAAATGAAAATATTTGGCCTGCCTAACTTCATAAGATTATTGAGAGGTTCAATGGGAATTATATTTGCAAGCACTCTGAAATGAATAAAGCAGGGGCAAAATGTGACATGTGATTACTCTTACTCTTGACATGTATTTCCCTGATTATATTCATACACACTAAGAAATATTTTTGCTTTCCATCTTATATTTGTGCTGTTGGGCAATTTTTATCTGTATATTCACAGTAGAAAACAGTTGTTTCCCCATTTTTTACTATATGTAAATTATCTTAAGTGAAAGTGTTAGTTGCTCAGTAGTGTTCGACTCTTTGCAACCCCATGGACTGTAGCCCGCCAGGCTCCTCTGTCCATGGGATTCTCCAGGCAAGAATGTTGGAGTGGGTTACCATTTCCTTCTCCAGGGGATCTTCCTGACCCAGGGATCGAACCCATGTCTCTTATGTCTCCTGCATTGGCAGGTGGGTTCTTTACCACTAGTGCCAGCTGGGAAGCCTAAATTATCTAAAGGCAGGGACAGCAGGGACAAAATTTCATTCTTCTTTGTTTCCTTTATGAAACCTAGTCTTGGGGAAGTGTTTCAGCTTTATGTGTCTTCTCCTGGTGGCTTGGGGTGGTTTGGTTTGAGGGATATACATTGTCAGCATTAACTATGTCCTTAATCTTTATGTATTGGGCTTGTGAAATTAGGGCTTTCCAGTGCTGGGTGGTGCTTTGCCATGGAAACACTGATGTTACAACAATGCCTTTGGATCTACACAGGAACACATTAGAAGAACAAATTACAGCCTTGCACCTAGGACTACAAAGACCTCCACTTTGATAACATCATCCCCATCCCCAGTATAGCCATGTGCCACTTTTCCATTTTGCTGAAGTAGTCATTTGGTTTAGGTCAGCTTTTTTTTTTTTTTTTTAACATGAAAACGCTTGTATTAAATATGCAACTAATATCCATGTATCCAACTGTCCACAAGGATGGGGAATACAAAAGAACAGGGATGCAACTGGATTATACAGTGACTTGTGGGAGTTTAAAAAGGCATCATCTTCAAGTGAACAAATTAGAGAAAGATGTCACCTCTGTGAGGGGACAGCCAGTGCCAGGGCCTTCAGCTTGGAAAGTAGAGTCCAGGATTGTTTCAGCTGCCACTCACTGCCTTTGTGCATAGGGCGAACTGCAGAGTGACACAGTAACCCTGGACCTAAGGGGCTCAGGCTCATTTGCCATTGAGTAGAGAGTGGACCAGAAGCAGACTTCATCCTGCCATGCGGGCCAGGAGAGTAATAACCCTGGGTTCTGGCTTTTGGAGAAGGGGAGAAGCAATTAAAAAAAAAAAAAAGGTGATGTTCTTGATTGCTAGAAAATCAGACAACACTGAGAGAGGAAGTTGGCATCTTCTAATGGGAAGACAAATCCCCCAAGCTCTGATAGACATATACTTGGTTCCCCAATGCCAGCATCAGGTGAACCTATAGGGCAGCTAGTGTCAATACCAAGTTCCTTTCTCTCCACCTATCTCCTATGCCACATAGACTCTCTGTTGCCCTTTTATGACATCTCTCTCTTTCTTTATCCTCAGTCTGGCATTTTCCTCTTGGTGAGGTTTTATCTGTGCAGGAATATGGGTAAGAAAGGAGGTGGCTGAGTGGGCCTTGTCCTGGGGCACATACATCTCTAGAACATGACTGAGTATAAGAAGCCAAGTACCTCTGGAAGTATTACAGTCGACATTAATCTATTCCATAAATATTTATCAGGTATCTACAATGTGCCAGGGCCCAGTAATCAATTGTACAAGCTATTTTCTCTGCCTGAATATTTCTCCATGACCTATCTAACTACTCTTCCTTGTTTGTCAGATCTCAACTGAAATTTCCTTTCTTCACCCACCAGCCCAAATTCCTATAAATTTGAGGGGTCTTTTACACTCTATCATAGCATTCTCCACTTTTGCAATAACTATTGCAATAGCATTCTTGCTTGCTAGACCCTAAATTACATGAGGTTAGAACTATGGATGCTGTAGCTGAGTGGCTGGCACATAGTAGGTACTCAAGCTGGTTGATGAATGAATGAATGAATAAATGAATGAAGGAAGGAATGGCTGCCAAGCATAAAGCCCAGTTAATTCATCTTTTGATAGAGTTTTATGAAAACATTGTTGTGTGTTTGCATGGGAGGTATTTATCTATTCTTAAAACCTAACGAGCTTTCAAAAATTTACTAAAGTTCCCTATTTTAGGTTTTCCCTAAAACCTTTGCCCTGGAGATCCTTTTAGTAAGAATATTTTAAATCAGAATATCAGGATAAATTTCTTTTCATCAGCTTTAACAATAACATAGCCCTCTTATATGACAAAAGGGAAATCTCAGAATTTAGTTCATTGGGGTGATTTATATGATTAATTACGGCCTGCTGCTGCAATAAAGCAATTGTGATAAATAACAATGTGTTGGGATATTTTAATTGTAAAAAGACCATTTCTATGGCCTTTGATTGATCATGGTGACTGTAATCATGACTGAAACTTTTCATTAACCTTTTTATATTTAATTTCTTGTTTTGAGTTAACATCATTATAAATCCTATTTCCATGAACGATACAACAGATGCCCTTTAAGAAGCGCCTAAACTTCCCGGCACTGTGGCTGTGAACAAAAAATCAGAAACAAACCTTTTCCCCAAGCAAATCTGAAAAAGAAAAGGCTTCAAAAAGCCTCTGCTGTCTGTCTTCCCTCCTAGGGAGGTCTCATCATGATGTGGGGACACCCAGTGAGTATAATATTCAAAACACCCATAAAACATTATTTGACATGAAAATTTTGCTTCATCTATGAGCTGCTGCTAATGAATTACATATGATGCAAGAAGCAGCATGGCTGAAATATTTTTATTAATACTAATAATATTTTTTGCTTATACAGCAATTTTCATTAGAGAAAACTGAGTTGGAAAGGAAGCTGTAAAGACATACTTGAGGTAAAATTACTGACTCATAACTTTTTAGTCTTGCTGCTGCTCCTCTACCATGCTGGGGGCAAGCGGCAGAATCAAAGCTAATTGTCACTCACTTTGGGAAATTTCGGGCTCTTCCCTGGTGGCTCAGGTGGTAAAGCATCTGCCTACAATGTGGGAGACTTGGGTTCAATCCCTGGGTTGGGAAGATCTCCTGGAGAAGGAAATGGCAACCCATGCCAGTATCTTGCCTGGAAAATCCTATGGACAGAGGAGCCTCCAAAGCTTCCTTGACTTACATATTCCCCAGGGTATCCAAGCAAAGTTTTGTTTGTTTTTTAAGGAGCAACACATAAGTCTTTCTTTCCTTATGGTGTGAAGTTAAGTCCCACTCAGGAGAAAGTGGCAATGAATATTGCTATACTGTTGGCTGCCAATGGCAAAGTGCTTACTGTCTACCTAGCACTGTTTCCCTGATGGCTCAGTGATAAAGAACCTACCTGCCAATGCAGGAGACCTGGGTTCAATCCCTGAGTCGGGAAGATCCCCTGGAGAAGGAAATGGCAACCCACTCCAGTATTCTTCCTGGGAAATCCCATGAACAGAGAAGCCTAGGGGCCTACAGTCCATGAGGATGCAAAGAAGTAAGACACTAAGCAACTAAATAGCAATAACAACAAGCTAAGTGCTGATACATACACATTTAATTTCCACAACACCCTGTGAAATTGGTATGGTCATATTTATTCAATAGATAGGGTGACTGAAGCACAGAGAGGTTAGGCAGCTATCCCTGCTTGTCCAGACACTTAATAGGAAATGTTTTTGCCCCTCGAGGTTTCAGGCTGAAGAGACCAGAGTAAGCTGGGCAACTGTTAGCACATGCTCTAAGAGCATCCCCTGCCTTTGGCAGTTTCTACAATCCCCCCTACCTTCTATTCCTTTGGTACATGTAGTTCCCTCAGTTTGCCACTAGATTGTAATCTCCATGAGGATGAGGATTTGAACTTGAAATTCTCCAGGCCAGAATATTGGAATGGGTAGCCTTTCCCTTCTCCAGGGGATCGTCCCAACCTAGGGATCGAACCCAGCCTGCATTGCAAGTGGATTCTTTAGCAGCTGAGCCACAAGGGAAGCCCAAGAATACTGTAGTGGGTAGCCTAGCCCTTCTCCAGGGGATCTTCCCAACACAGGAATTGAACCAGGCTCTCCTGCATTGCAGGCAGATTATTTACCACCTGGGCTATCAGGGAAGCCCTATAAAACAGATTTTTGTAACTAAAAACAAGAACATATATTTTAATTAGGGTATAAGTTGTTTTCTCAGGGAATAATGATAAAGGATTTTGAAATCAGGGCTATTCTGTAACTATAGTTTTCCCTCTTATTCATGGGTTCACTTTCTGCTGTTTCAGTTAATGTGATAAACTGTCGTCTCAAAATGTTAAATGGCAAATTCCAGAAAAGCACATTTCATAAATTTTAAATTGTGTGGCCATTCTGAATGGCATAATAAAATGTGATGCAGCCAAACTCTGTTCCGCTTGGGAAGCGAATCACCCTTTGCCCAAGGTATCCTTGGGCCACAGCACTGGAAAATGCCACTTTTCATTCCAATCCCAAAGAAAGGCAATGCCAAAGAATGTTCAAACTACTGTACAAATTGCACTCATTTCTCTTCCCTGGTGCCTCAGCTGGTAAAGAATCCACTTGAAATGTGAGAGACATGAGTTCAATCCTGGGTTGGGAAGATCCCCTGGAGAAGGGAATGGCCACCCACTCTAGGATTCTGGCCTGAAGAATTCCGTGGACCCATGGGGTCACAAAGAGTCAGACATGACTAAGCAACTTTCACTTTCATCACATGCTAGCAAGGTTATGCTCAAAATCCTTCAAGCTAGGCTTCAGTAGTACATGAACTAAGAACTTCTAGATGTACAAGCTGGATTTAGAAAGGCAGAGGAACCAAAGATCAAATTGCAAACATTCATTGGATTATGGAAAAAGCAAGAGAATTCCATAAAAACATTATCTGGGGCCTGGTAGCTCAGATGGTAAAGCGTTTGCCTACAATGCAGGAGACCCGGGTTCGATCCCTGTGTCAGGAAGATCCCCTGGAGAAGGAAATGGCAGCTAACTCCAATATTCTTGCCTGGAAAATCCCATGGACTGAGGACCCTGGTAGGCTACAGTCCACGAGGTTGCAGAGTTGGACATGACTGAGCGACTTCACACACTCTGTTTCATTGACTACACTAAAGTCTTTGAGTATGTGGATCACAGCAAACTGTAAAATTCTTCAAGAGATGGGAGTACCAGACCACCTTACCTGTCCCCTGAGAAACCTGTATATGGGTCAAGAAGCAACAGTGAGAACCACATAAGGAACAAATGGACTGGTTCAAAATTGGGAAATGAGTATATCAAGGCTATATATGGTCACCCTGGTTATTTAATGTCTATGCAGAGTACATCATGCAAAATGCTGGGCTTGATGAACCACAAGCTGGAATCAAGATTTCTGGGAGAAATATCTGTAACCTCAGTTATGCAGATGATACCACTCTAATGGCAGAAAGTGAAGAGGAACTTAAAAAGCCTCTTGATGAGGGTGAAAGAGTAAAAAAAAAAAATAGCTTGAAACTCAGTATCAAAAAAATTAAGAGCATTAGATCCTATCACTTCATGACAAATAGAAGGGGGTAAATTGGAAACAGTGACAGATTTTCTTTTCTTGGGCTTCTAAATCACTGCAAACAGTGCTGTGGCCATGAAATTAAAAAAAAAACAAAAACAGAAAACTTGCTCCTTAGAAAGAAAGCTTGACAAGTCTAAACAGTGTATTAAAACACAGAGACATCACTTTGCCAGCAAAAGTCCAGCTAGTCAAAGCTATGATTTTAGCATGTACAGATGTGAGAGTTTGACAATAAAGAAGGCTGAGTGCTAAAGAATTGATGCTTTCGAATTGTGGTGCTGAAGAAGACTCAGAGTCCCTTGGACTGCAAGGAGGTCAAACCAATGAATTCTAAAGGAAATCAACCCTGAATATTTATTGGAAGGACTGATGCTGAAGCTGAAGTTCCAGTACTTTGCCCACCTGATGGCGAAGAACTGATTCACTGAAAAAGACCCTGATGCTGGGAAAGATCGAAAGCAAAAGCAAAAGGGAGTGGCAGAAGATGAGATGCTTAGATAGCATCACTGACTCAATGGACATGAATTTGAGCAAAATCTGGGAGATAGCGAAGGGTTGAGGAGCTTGGCATGCTGCAGTCCATGGGGTCACAGAGCTGACAAGACTTCGTAACTGTGCACTTTGTGCATTTTGGTAGAGAACTGGCCCTAGTACTCTGTTACAGACGTTATTTTGGGGGCTCCAAAATTGCTGCAGATGGTGACTGTAGCCATGAAATTAAAAGACGCTTACTCCTTGGAAGGAAGTTATGTCTAACCTAGATAGCATGTTCAAAAGCAGAGACATTACTTTGCCAACAAAGGTCCATCTAGTCAAGGCTATGTTTTTTCCAGGAGTCATGTATGGATGTGAGAGTTGGACCATGAAGAAAGCTGAGCGCCAAGGAATTGATGAACTGTGGTATTAGAAAAGACTCTTGAGAGTCCTTTGGACTGCAGAGATCCAACCAGTCCCTCCTAAAGGAGATCAGTCCTGGGTGTTCTTTGGAAGGACTGATGTTGAAGCTGAAACTCCAATACTTTGGCCATCTGATATGAAGAGCTGACTCATCTTTCCCTGATGCTGGGAAAGATTGAAGGCAAGAGAGGGGATGACAGAGGACGAGATGATCGGATGGCGTCACCGACTCAATGGACGTGAGTTTAATTAAACTCCGGGAGTTGATGATGGATAGGGAGGCCTGGCATGTTGCAGTACATGGGGCTGCAAAGAGTCGGACACAATTGAGCGACTGAACTGAATTGAACTCTGTCATGAGGCTTCCTGGGTGGCACTAGGAGTAAAGAACCTGCCTGCCAATGCAGGAGACATAAGAGATGCAGGTTCAGTCTCTGGGTTGGTAACATCCTCCGGAGGAGGGCATAGCAACCTACTCCAGTATTCTTGCCTGGAGAATCCCATGGACAGAGGTGCCTGTTAGGTTACAGTCCATAGTGCAGCAAAGGGACGGACATGACTGAAGCAACTTAGCACACACGCTCACACTCTGTTACGTATTCAAAATGTCAACATCACCACTCTTTATGGGACATTCATTCTCCAGGGAATTTGTTTAAATTAATACACAATACAGAATATAGAATATAGACTTTATTTATTTTCATTCAAAATTGTACTTTTAAAATTTTGTTTCCATGAAATATCTGAGTCATGGCATCTAAGAAACCAAATAATCTGAGAAGCTTAGAGACCATAGAATGAAATTTCCAAGGCTATTGTTGAACTCACAGAATTATTCCCAGTCCTTTTATATGGAACCTGGTGGCCTACATTCTTGGGCCCAATGTATAGAGTCTAACTCTCAATTGAACAGCCCTGAAGAGGTATAAACTCCATATTATCCAACCTTCCACTGCTTTATACTGTTATCAGAAACTTCCAAAAAATGCCCTTGCTCATTTCACGAATGAACCCTCTCTTAATTTCTGTTACAATATAAGTTACAATATAGTGTTCTATTATTTATGTTACATAATAGTTTCTTATATTACAATATAGTGTTTCTGACTATTTCAAGTAGCCACCAGTTGCTTTACATGGCCTAATAACATTTGCTGCCGCTACTAAGTCATTTCAGTCGTGTCCAACTGTGTGCGACCCCATAGATGCAGCCCACCAGGCTCCCTCGTCCCTGGGATTCTCCAGGCAAGAACACTGGAGTGGGTTGCCATTTCCTTCTCCAATGCATGAAAGTGAAAAGTGAAAGTGAAGTCGCTCAGCTGTGTCCGACTCATAGCGACCCCATGGACTGCAGCCTACCAGGCTCCTCTGTCCATGGGATTTTCCAGGTAAGAGTACACATTTGGAATGCATATTAATATCAGAGGCACACTGCAATTCACCTTTTAGGTAGAGTCATTCCTGGGCAGAGACCCACAAATGGCAAGTAATTTCCATTTGCCTTCTGATTCTGTTACCTTCAGGATCAAAACGTAACATTTTAAGTGGATCAGCAGAGTGTGGTACCAAACGGGAAAGATTTGGAGTCTGAAATCCAAACACCTGGTTTAGCAACTCAGTGCTATTTATTTCGTAGTTTGTCCTTGGTCAGCTCACATTATCTCTTTGAACCCCAGCTTCCTTATAATAATAATAACTACCTGATAAAAGAAGGTAACGAATGTGAAAGTGCCCGAGAACTCTACCATGGTTTATACAATGTAGTTCAGTATTTTGATTTACACCTAGTTTGGGAATGATGATATGTAGGACACTTTCAAGTGCAAGTGATAGTCCAACACAAACTAAGTTATAATAACTTATTGGATAAAGTACAGTCAATTCTGCCAAAACCTGACATACCTTTCTAAAAACCATACATGAAGTTTATGGATGCCTGAATTGTCTAAACCAGCACTATCTAACAGAAATATAATGCTAACCACAAATGAGAGCTGCATATGTAATTTTAAAATGTCTATAGAGATGTTAAAATAAACAGGTGAAATTAATTTGATAGTATATTGTATTTCATTATATGTACTAAATATTATTATTTTTACATATAATCAACATAAAAAACAGTCTTTTTTTTTTTTAACCAAAAAGGACTTGTAAAAGATCAGTTCAATTTATTTATTTATAGCACAGCCATATTTTGAGTAGCCACATGTGGCTAGTGGCAGCCATATGGAATGATGGCCAGTGTGACTTGGGTCACATGCAGTCCCTTGGAGCAGGAGATGAAGTTCAATGCCCACACTACATGATTGGAGAATGGGGAGCAATGGATGGAAACTAGGGTCTATTTCTTAGAAATGAGAGAATGGAACATGTAGAAACAAAATCACCTTTACCATCATCATCATCGTTCCCCTCACAAAATCTCTTAACTTCCAAGGAGTTAAAATTCCCCTTTTCCAGACGATTTTAAGCTAACTCACATTTAAATTAATTCTCTTGCTTAGTGAGAAGGTAGCGGTTTCACAGACAGTGTATTTCACTGGGATTTAGGATGTGGGATTTTTGGCTGACCTCTATTACATCTATAAACTGTCGACTCAGCTGGACAAAGTTCTTCAGTCTTCACTCTTCATCTATAATATAAAAAGGTTACAATAGGTGTCTTCTAAAGTGTTTTCAACTCCAATTTAAAATCAACTTTATATTTATATATAATAAAATGTACCCATTTCCATGTATATGTCAATGAGTTTTTGACAAAATTAACACAGTCAAGATATAGAAAGATCCCCATCTTTGAGAATGTTACCTTGTGCTCCTTCCCAGGCAATATTCTATTGATAGATACGTAGGCTTTTTTCTAGTTTCTGGGTCAAGTAACTTTTAAACTTGACCCAAGCCAGAGGTGAAATTTAAATAGATTTTCTGGGTCATGTAGTAGGTGTATTTTTAATGTTATAAGAAGCTATCAAACTGTTTTCTAAGTGTCTACATCACTTTATAGCAGCATATGAGGAGGATATGGCAACCCACTCCAGTATTCTTGCCGGAGAATCCCCATGGACAGACGAGCCTGATGGGCTACAGTGCATGGGGTCACAAAGAGTCAGACACGACTGAGCGACTAAGCACAGCACAGCACATAGCAGCATATATGAAAACGTCAGTTATTGCCTGCCCTTGCCAAGATTTGGTTTTCCCAGTCTCTTAATTTTAGCCATTCCAATGTGTGTAAGGTGGTGTTTTATTTGGTTTTACTTTCCATATCTCCCTGATGACTTAATGATGATAAGTTTCTTTCTCTGTGCTTATTAGCCATTTGTACAGCCAATTTTTGGGAAGTCTGTATTCAAATATTTTAACCATTTTTATAGCTAAGTTGTTTTTCTTATTCATCAGCTATAGATACAGCAACCTGGAGAAGGAAATGGCTACCCACTCCAGTATCCTTGCCTGGAAAATCCCATGGACAGAGGAGCCTGGTGGGCTGCAGTCCATGGGGTCGCAGAGTTGGGCACGACTGAGCGACCAACACACCGTAGATATAGCAAAGACACTTTTGCCTGTGCCTTGAATTTTATTTTCCTAATGACATGTTTAGAAAAGCAAAGACTTTTACTTTGAGGTCCAGTTTATCAGTATTTTCTTCTATGACTTGTGGGTTTGATGTCTTACTCTAAGAAATCTTTATCTACCCCATTTATCTACTCCAGGGAAGTTTTCTATCCTACACTTTTCTGGTAATTTTATTTAATGAAATTTTAGTTTTATTTTTTACCTTTAGACCTATTATCCATTTTGAGTTAATTTTGTGTATAGTATAAGGTAAGAATGGAGACTAATTTTATTTCAAATGAAGTCAACTTTTCTATTATTCTTATCTTTTCCCCCAGTAAATTATATGCAATGTATATGTATGTAAAACATTACTATATATTACAAGTAATATATAATAAAATAAGGAGTTTGCATATATATGTGTGTGTATAAAATCTATGTATCTTCTGTGAAATGTTTACAGCATAGATCATTATTTTTATATTTGTGTCTCTATGTGAAGCACTTTGGGACTGAGAGAGCTGAGCATGGATCTCTTTTCTGAATGCAGTCATGAGGAATTAGGAGGATAGCCACACATCTGGAGCCTTGACTCCATCTCACATCTCTGCTCAGGTGCTAACCACATGAGGACAGAATGTACTGAAGGTTTTATGTTGAAGCAACTACCAGTCAGACTCCACAGATTTGGGTTTCTGGTTATTCTTTCTCTCTCCTCTCTGCATCTCTCCATCTAAAGCTCCCTGTTCGTGTGTCCAGTGTACCGATTTCAAAACACTTTACTCCTCTGCATTGTGGATCTATCATCAAATGTATAGTGCTTTATACACAAGTAAACTAGGTAGAGTCCATAAGACTAGAACTAGTCATACTAGACTTGTAAGGGAGACAGTTTTTCTATCTGTAGTAGCCTTGAAAATAATTTATATGTAACTGGGTAATGTATCCTCCGTGGTTAGGCTGTCTCTGGTTTTGAAATGTCCTTGAAAAAAGAATGTTAAACTGACCCCTTCTGTAACAATTCTGTCATTGTTTGTGTTTATTTTGCACTGGTTTGAGCTGGTGCATTGCTCTAAGCTGTGGCAGACTTTATGTCTTATAGTGCGTGCTTAGTCTTTGTTATCCTTCCATTACTTAGTACCCCGTCCTTGACTGCATAATACTGGGAGGACCCTGCCTGCAAATGTGCTTTTGGCAGAATAAGATATCTTCATCTTTGAGGTCACGTTTCAGGCTTTTGTTCAGTCACAAGTTCTGTTTGGATTTATCCTCGGTGTGTCTACTTGAATATTCAAAAAGTCATCAGCTAGTCTAATTTGTTTTTTTTTTAGCCATGTAAAAGACTGATTTGCTTTGACAGGTGGATCAGAAACAGAATTGGAGCTATTTTATCTGGACCTAATTAAACAACCTTCATTACCGGCAGATATATGTTTGTGACTTAAAATTAGCATGATTGGAATTAAAACTCAAAATATAAGGCATTGAATTCAGATATGGTGGTTTAAAAATAAATTCCATACATTTTAAATGCAGCAAGTCTGGCTTTTAAATATCCCATAGTGACAAATTCCATTTAGTGTTGTGTGTGTGTGACTCTGTGTGTGTGTGTGTGTGTGTGTGCACACCCATGCATGCATGGCTGTGGCTGTAGATAATAGTAAAGATATAGCTCATATTTTTTGATCAGTTTCAGAGCACCATTCTGAATTATGAAACTTTAGCAAAATATTTTAAAATCTCATCTCTTTCCCTTCAACCCACAAACGTTGAGTTTGGCTTTGAGGATTTTATGTACCTTTCTTTATCCTCAAAGATTGTGTTCTCTAATCAAACTATTTCTGTTCATTGTCAAGTTTCTGAGATTTTGTGATTGCTTTTTATTATACATATCCTGATTGTGTGCAGATGTATGTATATCTAGACACAGTGGAACCAGCTTAAAATGTTCTTCTGCATGTAACATTTAAAATAATATTAGATTTTTCTTATAGTATTTTATTTCCTTAACCTTTTGAGAAATGTTTTAAAAGATTTTGTGTGTTTATATATACATACACTGTACACACATATACAGACACACATGTGCATAACATATTTTTGTAGTTGTACATGCTAAATAATGATAGGAACTTAGCAGTTATTAAAGTATAAATTCTTGTCTTTCTTTAGACTTTTTGAGGGTTATTATGCACTGAGATATATGAGCCAGATTTTACCTTATGAAGAAAAATAAAAGGTTGAATAAAACATATTGACATTTCTGTTCAATGTTAAGGCAGCAGGAATTATGGTGGATTCCTTTTCCTAACAAACATTAATATGAGAGTCCTGGTGTGATGAGAACTGGATATCAAGAATCTAATCCCTCCCCTTGCCTTCATGCATCAGAAGCCCTCTCCAAATTATTAAAATTCCAGGTCTTTTGTGATACTTCTTGATGCATCATTGTAATTTTAGCTGCTTTAAAATGCAAGCAAGAGCACATCCTTAGTATTTATAGCCTCCTTATGTACCTAACCTTTTTTTTTTTTTTATAAAATGCAAAATAAAGCATTTGTGTTTATCCATGTCCTTTTAAAAATTAGAATTTCCAGATGGTCCCTTCTTTTCATGCTTTTACGAATAAAAACAACTTTTCCTTCATGTTTGTTACCTTTGTTTGGATTTGCTCAGCCCATGCTTGTTTCTGACGAAGGGTCCAGTTCAGCCATTGCTTTTGCTCCTGATCTTGTTGTCGTCTCCCTTCATGTAAACGAGATCCTAACTCAACATATGCTCAGTGGTAGGAATTGTTTTTATTTGTGCTCCAAGTGGAGTGATTCATTTTTCTCTGCACATTGCCACCATCTTTGAGTCCTTCTTGAATCCCAGCAAGTGCATATCTTAACCAAGGTGGCTGGAATTTAATTTGGGAGCCTCAGAATGAGCTACTTGGTCAAATTTGAAATGTTAAGTTCTTAGATTTATTTTCTCCTTCGTTACAGGCAGCTGCGTCACCTTGTGCAGAGGTTGTACCATTCTGTCTTTCTTTCTCCTTAATGCAGTGAGTATGATAACAATGTCGTTACCCAGGCTTATTGATGTTGTCTGACAACTCCCTGAATTCTGGAAGAAATGTCAGAAAACTAGTCATATCCAGTAATGTTGGAAAAAAGATTTCTAGATGGTTGGCTTACCCATCACTAAGTGAATTGTGTAATTATAAACTTTTATCAGCCTTCCTTTGTCAAAGCCCATCACATCTCATAGTATTCAAAAATGTGATTAATATTTTCAATTTTTGAGATAGGCAAACAAGTTTGAATCTGAGCCTTGTAATATCCAGGCTTTGTGACCTTGAGCAAATTACTTAATGTTTATAAGCTTCACCATTCTTACCTATAAAATCAGATAATTATCATCCCTTAGTCAGGAAAATAGAGGATATATAAGGGGAGGAGAACATGGTGATTGGTGGCACAGACATTGGGGCTAAATAGCCTACATTCCAGTGTATTCTTCCACTACTTGCCATGCGATTTGGGGCAAATCATTTAATCTTTCAAGACTTTGGCTTCATTTGAGAATGTGGATTATGTTACTAATAGCAGGGACCCACAAAGTTGTGAGGATTAAAGTACTTTAATACTCATAAAGCATTATAACTGCCTCTGGAACATGGAAGGGGTCTCATAGACTCGTGCATCAACAAGTATTTGTGAGGTTCCTACCATGTGTAGGTGCTGGAGACACAAAAGTGAACAGAAATCCCTACTCCCTTTAGCTTTCATTCTAGTGGGTGGAAGGAGAGACACACATATGAAAAGCAAATAAATATATAACAAGAGTTATAGAGAAAAAGGAAGTAGAGAGAAAGGATAAGGAGAGAGATGAGTGGGATGCATTTTGTAATAGAAAAGTCAAAGTAGGCTAACTTGGAAGATGTCATTTAAACAACCATGTGAAGGTGGGAGGCTCGTGTTGTCTAGGAAAGGCCACATGTGACTTAAAACCCCCCAGCAGGAAGAGACTCAGAATAAGTGGAGGGTGACAATAGTAAAAGATGAGGTCAGAGAGAAGATAATGGACAGCTTGGAGGTCTCACGGGCTACATCAGGCATTCAGCATTCACTCTGAGTTGAG
>SJXQ01008067.1:0-32455 GCA_006408695.1 Aepyceros melampus | reverse complement strand
CTCTTGTTGAAAGTGAGAGAGGAGAGTGAAAAAGTTGGCTTAAAGCTCAACATTCAGAAAACGAAGATCATGGCATCTGGCCCCATCACTTCATGGGAAATAGACGGGGAAACAGTAGAAACAGTGTCATACTTTGTTTTTTGGGGCTCCAAAATCACTGCAGATGGTGACTGCAGCCATGAAATTAAAAGGCACTTACTCCTTGGAAGAAAAGTTATGACCAACCTAGATAGTATATTCAAAAGCAGAGACATTACTTTGCTGACTAAGGTCCGTCTAGTCAAGGCTATGGTTTTTCCTGTGGTCATGTATGGATGTGAGAGTTGGACTGTGAAGAAGGCTGAGTGCAGAAGAATTGCTTTTGAACTGTGGTGTTGGAGAAGACTCTTGAGAGTCCCTTGGACTGCAAGGAGATCCAACCAGTCCATTCTGAGGGAGATCAACCCGACCCTGATGCTGGGAGGGATTGGGGGCAGGAGGAGAAGGGGACGACCGAGGATGAGATGGCTGGATGGCATCATGGACTCGATGGACGTGAGTCTGAGTGAACTCCGGGAGTTGGTGATGGACAGGGAGGCTTGGCGTGCTGTGATTCATGGGGTCGCAAAGAGTCGGACATGACTGCACGACTGAACTTAACTGAACTGAACCTAGATTTTATAAAATAAATTGGAGGTTTAATATCATTTCTATATGTTTTAGAAGACTGTGATAAGAATTGGAAGCATTTCCTTAAAAGGTATATCAGGGAAATTCTGATCTTTTAATCTTGGAGATGAGAATCTTTAAAGGGGACATTTCTTAGACAAATTTCTCAATCCCCTTCCCTGTTATTGCTTTAGGCTGGATTCCTGTAGGGATGGATAGTGTCAGTTGTCTCACCCACATTCCCTTTCTCATACCACTGCAGAGACTGAAATGGTGATACATGTGCTTTCTAGCTTCTCTTGCATCTCAGATGGGCCATGTTGTCCCCAAAAAAGAAAGCCCAACATAATGGCAGATGGAAGGAAGATGGGGAGAAGATCCTCTGTCTAGCCCCAGGCATACATTCCTACCTTCACTGCCAAATAAGGCTTCAGGGTAAGCATTGTCCCCACCTCCCACTCAAAGGTTGGGCTCTGGTGAAGTCACCAAAGTCCTCAGTTTGCTTCCTGCTTTTCCAGCTCCATACTCCCAGTCTTTGATAGTCTGACTCTAATGGTTCACTGTACTCTCTCTGGAAAGCCAATTGCTTTGACTGTTCTTTTCCCTTTACCTCTCTTGAATCATATGCTAAATGGTACTTTTTTCAGCCCAATTCCACTATCACTATATTTTCCATTAATTCCTCAAAATCGTTTCTATTCTAGCACTTTTTATGTAGTTTTAACACATATGAGTACATATGTACACACATACCAATTCACACACACAAATTTGATCATTTCAACTGGGGGGGGAAAAGCAGCTTCAAATAATTAGACTGAAACAAAGATGTCTACCGTATATTCTGGAGGACAGGGACAATATAACTCAAAAGGTTCAGAAAGAGGTCAATGACAACTTGGAGCAGAAAGAATTGCTAGAAGACTATCACAGGGATTCACACATAAGCAAATTCTATGAAACTGAGGATACCCCAGATGAGAAAGATATACTGTGGAAGAGATTCCTGGATTCATTAAACAAATGAAGTGGAATAATTAAGAAGAAATCAAAAATAAATTTAAGATTTCAGTCCTTTGGACACTTTAAGAAATGCATAAGTTTGTGGTGGCAGAGGGAAACCCTTAGTGTGAAATAGAAATATTAAGGGATTTAAGAGTTGTATAGGGCTTCCCAGGTGGCACAGTGGTAAAAAATCTGCCTGCCAATGCAGAAGACGTGCTCTGGGTCAGGAAGATCCCCTGGAGGAGGAAATGGCAACCCACTCTAGTATTCTTGCCTGGAGAAGCCAATGGACAGAGGAGCTTGGCAGGCTGCAGCCCATGGGGTCACAAAGAGTCGGCATGACTGAGCATGCACTCACACTAGGACTGTGTGTTTGAAATGAAGAATTTAAAAAAGAAAACACCCTGTTAGTGGAGATAAAGGACAAAATTCTTAGCCTGGAGTTGGAGGTCTGAGAGCAAGTCATCAAATCCAGATGTGTTCTCTAAAGCCTCCAGAGAAGATGGTTCCTTTAGGAGAGGCAAGGGGAGAGGGCTCTGGACCAAGACCTACATTCCCAGTTAGAATCACAAAGAAGAAGATGAAGATAAAAGAAGAAACTTGAGCTGTTTCAAGTACTGGTTTTCACTTTTCTTTCAATGATCATTTGTGGTCATAACTGATATTTTATCCTCTTCATTTTAATTCCATTTTTTTCCAAATTGACTTTCTTATTGTCTGTAACCATATTTATAACCATCCATAAAACTTCACAAGATCAAGATTTTCATGATATCTCTATTGCTATTCAATTATATAAACTGAAACTTATATCAATTATTTCCAGTTACATGACATTCATTTTTAAAACACTATGAAAAATCCAAAGTTAAGCATTTCTACTTACTACAATCTTAGCTACCTACTACAACACACAATATATGTTATTATCTGGTTTGTGACCTTTGTGCCAGTTTTCAATCTAAATGTTAGTGTTTCTGGCCAAGTTAACTAATTTACCAAATAAAATTTCATGAGACCATCTACCAGTTACGTTACTGAAAATCAATACTCCCAAGTGTGTTTTCTCCATTCACCAGTTTTTGTGTTCTGTCAACAAAATAATCTGGATTAAATGCTGGTTTACTCTTTTCAGCCTCCTTTTTTCCAACTCTTCTGAAGTTGTAAGAGGCAGTAATCAAAAGATTTTGAAGTTAACAATGTCCTATAAAAGGAGAAACCCATAAATAAGTGATAAACTTTAAAAATAGAATATGTATTGAGAAGGCGATGGCAACCCACTCCAGTACTCTTGCCTGCAAAACCCCATGGGCAGAGGAGCCTGGTAGGCTGCAGTCCATGGGGTCGCTAAGAGTCGGACATGACTGAGTGACTTCACTTTCATTTTTCACTTTCATGCATTGGAGAAAGAAATGGCGACCCACTCCAGTGTTCTTGCCTGGAAAATCCCAGTGAGGGGGGAGCCTGGTGGGCTTCCATCTGTGGAGTTGCACAGGGTCGAACATGACTAAAGCGACTTAGCATTGAGAAGCAAATAAAAATAAATTAGCAACCCAATTTATACAAGAAAGGGAAGAGTTGTAAAAGGAAAAACAATTAAGACAGTAGCAAAGATCCTATTTTATTAATCCAGAATGATCAAATCTCAAATACAGCCCAGAGAATACTTGCTTGGATGAGTCTGTTCAACGGCCCAATATATTTGTAAAATCTGTAGGCCTTCAAGACATGACTGAGTGACTTCACTTTCATTTTTCACTTTCATGCATTGGAGAAAGAAATGGCGACCCACTCCAGTGTTCTTGCCTGGAAAATCCCAGTGAGGGGGGAGCCTGGTGGGCTTCCATCTGTGGAGTTGCACAGGGTCGAACATGACTAAAGCGACTTAGCATTGAGAAGCAAATAAAAATAAATTAGCAACCCAATTTATACAAGAAAGGGAAGAGTTGTAAAAGGAAAAACAATTAAGACAGTAGCAAAGATCCTATTTTATTAATCCAGAATGATCAAATCTCAAATACAGCCCAGAGAATACTTGCTTGGATGAGTCTGTTCAACGGCCCAATATATTTGTAAAATCTGTAGGCCTTCAGCAAAATAAAGAACAGAAAAAAGGCAAGGCATTAAAAAGTGGCTAAAGCTTTCTAAGGTTATACTACTAAGTCCAGTACATAAGATTAAAACACTCTACTTGAAATCTCAAAATCAAGTTACTGTGCCTTATAGCAACATGTTCAAAAGACATCATTCAGCAGGGAAACACAAGATAAATCTCCCCAAAGCAGACTGGGATTAAAATAGTGGTATTGAAAAAGTAAAAAATTCAATTCCTCCAGCCAGGGGGGGAAAAAAAACATGCCACCTACAACAAGGAAAAGAATATACTAGTGTCTTGAATTTAAGAAAACAAAAATATGGTTTACATCAGTAACATGGAAAAGTTTTTTTAAAAAAATAAAATTAGATGGATGCTTGCTGTTCTGTGAATCTTAGGGGAATAAGTCTATAAGCAAAAAGAATATGCTAAAGATACATGATAATCTATCCTGTAGATAATGTTATCTACCCTTAATCCTAAAGGCCTTTGACATGTATATAGTCAGTAGGGGGAACTGAGAGCTTTCTTTGAAGTGGGAATGTGCCCAGTACTGTGCTATTCACTGAACCATAATGACACCCTGAGTGTGAAGTCCAGAGAAGGGAATGGTTAAGCAGAAGAATGTGGTATAATAATGTGAGTGTGTACAAGGTGTTACAGAAATCATTAGAAGAAATGCCTCATCCAGAGGCATGAGGTCAGGATAGACTCTTTTCCTGGGAAGCAGAAGCTAAGGTGAGAAAGAATAGTTAGAAGGTTGCCAGCTGAAGGGGTAATTAGTCAAGAAAGAGGGTACTGCCTGTGGAGGTCAGAAGTGAGAGGGAACAGAAGGCTCAAAGTAGTGAAAAGAGTCCAGCATTTCCAGGAGTAGCAAGCATATTGTTGGGGAGCAGAAAGAAAAGTCCTCTGGAAACTGGAGCTCCTGTTTTTTGCAGATTTTTCAAACTGCATCACTTTGGTATTGATAAAAATGCAGTTTGTTTGTTTTTTTTAATTGGGACCTCTTAGACTATATGCTGAAAACTTACATTGAAATCAACATACATTGAAATCATACATTGAAAATGCCTGAGATAGACAAAAAATAATAAAACTTTAAATGAAGAAAAAGAATAAAATGGAAATGTTGGCTATAAGCACAGTTAATCAAAAGAACCAAGAACCAAAACAAAAAAATCACACACTCACATAAGTCCCATCAGGGAACTAGAGAGTAAGGAAACACAAGCATACAAATTAAATTTGGATAATAAATGTTATAAAATGTAAATTGGAAAGATAAAAGTTCTTAATTTAAATATGATTTAAAAAAAATATATATATATATATATATATATATTCAAAGCCTATAATAGGCTTCCCTGTTGGCTCAGCAGTAAAGAATCTGCGTACCAATGCAGGAGACGAAGTTTCGATCCCTGGATTGTGAAGATCCCCTGGAGAAGGAAACAGCAACCCACTCCAGTATTCTTGCCTGGGAAATCCCATGGACACTGGAGCCTGGTGGGCTGCAGTCCACGGGGTCATAAAGAACAACATATATATAGTATAGACATGGATAATAAAAGTAGGCAGAGGGTTATAGGAGCAAAGCACCAGGAGGGACAGGGAATACATAAATATGTCCTTTAGGTTAGTCATCACCTACTAATGTATATCAGATAATTATTTTCTGTGTTTTATTCCAAATTCTTTTCCTTTACAAACCAAGTTTTTAAAATAATTCTGAAATAGGAATACTATCCCAGTTTTATAGATAAAATGAGATTTGGAGAATATATAAAATTTGTCCCAAGTTGTCCAAATGTTTCTTTTTCAGTAGGTGTAATTGACACATAGTATTGTATTAAAGTGTATAATAACTGATAATATCATCAGTTCAGTTCAGTCACTCAGTCGTGTCCGACTCTTTGCAACCCCATGAATCGCAGCACGCCAGGCCTCCCTGTCCACCACCAACTCCTGGAATTTACTCAAATTCCTGTCCGTCGAGTCGGTGATACCATCCAGCCATCTCATCCTCTGTCATCCCCTTCTCCTCCTGCCCCCAATCCCTCCCAGCATCAGAGTCTTTTGCAATGAGTCAACTCTTCACATGAGGTGGCCAAAGTATTGGAGTTTCAGCTTTAGCATCAGTCCTTCCAATGAACACCCAAGACTGATCTCCTTTAGGATGGACTGGTTGGATCTCCTTGCAGGCCAAAGGACTCTCAAGAGTCTTCTCCAACACCACAGTTCAAGAGCATCAATTCTTTGGTGCTCAGCTTTCTTCACAGTCCAACTCTCATATCCATACATGGCCACTGGAAAAACCATAGCCTTGACTAGATGGACCTTTGTTGGCAAAGTATGTCTCTGCTTTTGAATATGCTATCTAGGTTGGTCATAACATTCCTTCCAAGGAGTAAGCATCTTTTAATTTCATGGCTGCAATCACATTCAACACTAAAAAGCTGAAAGTTTTTCCTCTGAGATCAGAAACAAGACAAGAATGGCCATTCTTTTTTTTTTTTTTCTTCAACATAGTATTGGGGATTCTAGCTGGAGCAATTAGACTAGAAAAAAATAAAACGCATCCAAACTGGAAAGGAAGAAGTAAAACTGTTACTATGGGTGGATGATATGATTTTATACATAGAAAACCCAACAGAATTTACTCCTCACCCCCAGCAAAAAAAAAAAAAAAAAAACCCACAGGATAAAAATATTCAGTAAAATTTCTGGATACAAAATTGTTTTACAAATACCTGTTGTATTTTTATACACTAACAACTGTCAAAGAGAAATTAATAAAACAATCCCATTTACAACTGCATCAAAAAAGAATAGAATGCCTAGGAATAAATTAAAGAAAAAGATGAAAAATCTGTACACTGAAAACTCTAAGACATTGATGAAAGACATTGAAGATGACATAAATGGAAAGATGTTCTGCACTCAGATGGGAAGAATTAATATTTTAAAAACATCCATATTCCTCAAGGCAATCTACAGATTTAATTCAATCCCTATCAAAATTTCAATGTAGTTGTTCACAGAAATGGAACAACCCTAAAATTTGTAAGGAAACACAAATGTCCCAAACAGCTCAAGCAATCTTGAGAAAAAAACAATCCCATTTACAACTGCATCAAAAAAGAATAGAATGCCTAGGAATAAATTAAAGAAAAAGATGAAAAATCTGTACACTGAAAACTCTAAGACATTGATGAAAGACATTGAAGATGACATAAATGGAAAGATGTTCTGCACTCAGATGGGAAGAATTAATATTTTAAAAACATCCATATTCCTCAAGGCAATCTACAGATTTAATTCAATCCCTATCAAAATTTCAATGTAGTTGTTCACAGAAATGGAACAACCCTAAAATTTGTAAGGAAACACAAATGTCCCAAACAGCTCAAGCAATCTTGAGAAACGATTATAAAGCTGCAGATATCATACTCCCTGATTTCTAAGTATATTACAAAGCTATAATAATCAAAACAGAAATAGATAGATCAATATAACTGAATTATTTTATGGCAAAGGAAGCAAGAATATGTAATAGGGAAAGAACAACCCAGGTGTTTAACATCTGACACACGTAAGGTACTCATCTCTGCTGCAAGAGAATATATATGACTGAGGGACTAATGAGATTACCTGGAGCTTGGTCTATATAGTCCCCTAAAACAGACCGAATGAGAACACAGATTTTTAGTAATCTTTTAAGGACATCCTTAAGTAACTGGTTCATTTTAGCATTCCTTGCTAACACAAGAAAATCTCTAGATTTAAGTTTTGCTTACTCCAACTGTCTTCATAGCTCACAGATTCTAACTCTGGTCATCTATATTGTACATGTATACTGATATTCACAAGGAAAGTTGGGTGAGAGTGAATGCTAACAAGCAGTTTCCTCGTGTCAGTTCAAAGCCACCTGAGGGAGTTCAAAAGCCTCATTCTGTGTATAAAAGTAACTGTGGAGGCCACGGTCACCAGTCTATCTCAGACTACGCATTCAAGCCTTTAGTTCTAAATCCTCACTATGTACTAAAATCACCTGAGGGCTTTTAAAAATTATCTGATGCTTAGAACACACTTCCAGAGATTCTGAATTAGTTAATCTTGCTGTGTCCAAGCACAGATAATTTTCAAATCTCCTCATGTGCTAGAGAACATTCAGGGTTGAGAACCACTGAACCAACCCAATCAAGATAACCCCATTGCCATAGCCAGTGATTGCTTTAGGAATAGGCATGAGATTGAACACTGGCCAATGAAACATGAGAGAAAATATTTTGGAGCACCTCTGGGAGATTCTTCCTAGATCTTAAAAATAGAAACAAAGGAAAGATACCATTTCTCTTTTGGATGGCATGTCATGTCTGGACTTGATATACAGAACTACAGTAAACATCTTGCTTCCTGATGAGAAGATGATGAAAAAACCAGGGCTCTGTAACAATCTAAAGGGGTGGGAGGTGGGAGGTGGAAGGGAGGTTCAAGAGGGAGGGAACATGTGTATACCTATGGCTGATTCATGTTGATGTATGGCAAAAATCAACACAACATTGTAAAGCAATTATCCTTCAATTAAAAATAAAATTTAAAAAAGAGAATGAAAATATTAAAGGAAAAAAGTCTTGATATTATTGATGTATGGGATCCATCTTGCCTCTGGACTTCCAATATGAGAAATATTATATTTCCTTATCATTCCTTATTTGAGTTAGGTTCAGTTCAGTTCAGTTGCTCAGTCGTGTCCAACTCTTTGCAACCCCACGGACTGCAGCATGCCAGGCCTCCCTGTCCATCACCAGCTTCTGGAGTTTACTCAAACTCATGTCTATTGAGTCAGTGAATGCCATCCAACCATCTCATCCTCTGTCATCCTCTTCTCCTCCCACCTTCAATCTTTCCCAGCATCAGGGTCTTTTTAAATGAGTCAGCTCTTCGCATGAGGTTGCCAAAGTATTGGAGTTTCTTTCAGCTTCAACATCAGTCCTTCCAACGAACACCCAGGACTGATCTCCTTCAGAATGGACTGGTTGGATATCCTTGCAGTCCAAGGGACTCTCAAGAGTCTTCAACACCACAGTTCAAAAGCATCAATTCTTCGGTGCTCAGCTTTCTTTACAGTCCAACTCTCACATCCATACATGGCTATTGGAAAAACCATAGCTTTGACTAGATGGACTTTTGTTGGCAAAGTAATGTCTCTGCATTTTTTTACTATGCTGTCAAGGTTGGTTATAACTTTTCTTCCAAGGAGTAAGTGTGTTTTAATTTCATGGCTGCAGTCACCACCTGGAGTGATTTTGGAGCCCAAAAAAATAAAGTCTGTCACTGTTTCCACTGTTTGCTATCTATTTGCCATGAAGTGATGTGACTGGATTCCATGATCTTAGTTTTCTGAATGTTGAGCTTTAAGCCAACTTTTTCACTCTTCTCTTTCACTTTCATCAAGAAGCTCTTTAGTTCTTCTTTGGGTTGCTTATTCTCAAATTCTCACTGATCCAGCATGTTATACTAATAACTATATCACATATTTGTATGACCAAATAATCCTGGCAGTACATTAAAAGTTTCCTCAGTTTTCACTATTATTGTTCATGATTAATTATGTCATTGTTACCAACAGTCCAGACCAAATTTAAAAATGCATAAGAATGTATTCTATTTAGCAATTTCCTTCTAATTCAGGACCTAAAATAGAAATAAGCCATTTTTTCTGAGTTAATTCTACTATGCTCATCTACCTTAGCCAATTCCTAATATTATAATGAGTATAAGTAGTTCTAAGAACCTATTAACAATAAGTAATCTTGCTTCCTTATCATTCATTTGTGTGGATAGTTAGTCAACAAACATTAAGCATTTTCTGTGGACCAGATACCATGCTTATATTGGGCTATAAAGATTTTAAAACATGTTACCTGTTTTAGAAGGTCACAGTCTAGTAACAGAAGTATATATTCACAGATAATTACAATTCCATGTTACTAATTTATGATGGAGACTAAAATAAGATAATTTTTGCAAGAGACAAAGCAGGTTTGCAAGCAAGCAAAAGAAAGTCTTATTAATTCATACTTTTATTAAAATCTCCAAGTATCCCTGCTTAGAAATAACTTTAATACCTCCCAGGGAAATAGGAAAACAGAAAATGAAAGCCTGGTAGCCAATGTGAATAAAGGACAGAAATGAGATACTTTGGTAGCCAACGTGAATAAAGAACAGAAATGAGATACTTCAATTGTAGAGTTAGGAGTCTAATTTCAAAACAATATAAAAGTACCAAAACTTGGACAAATAGATTTCTTTTAAACATCAAGGGAAGTTGTTCTCAAAACTGAATGCTTTGCACAACTGTTTTATTTGAAGCAGAAGGGCACTAATGAAATTGCCTATTCTGAAAGTCATAAATAAGAGCAAAATATCGCTATATCTTTAGGTACCAATTTTCTATATCAATCATCACTGTTTTGCTAGAAAACTAATATTGCTCTAGAGTGTTTTTCCCCATTCCCCAGAAATCTTGCTTTTGCATAATAAGAAACATTTCAGAAACAACTGTCAAAAATAAAACATACAACAGATTTGATTATACCCATAGTTTCTAAGACTGAATAAACAAGCAGTTTATAGAAATAGTTCATTTTATAGACTTCCAATGTCATCTTCTATTTTTATTCTAACTCATAATAGGAAAGATATTGACCAAAGCAAAGAAAAGACTGTATTGGGTTCTGAGATGCAGGTGTTCTTTGATACATTTTTAAATCCTAATATATGAATCCAAAATCCTCTCTGGTCAGTTCATTAAAATATTTGATCAAACACTTGAAGTTAGAGATAAAATGGCCTATATGTGTTTTCAAAGCAGTTAATATCCTAAAGATCCTGCCCGATTTTAAAGTTTTGCATGATTCAGAAATTAATATCTTGAACATGCATAACCTTGAAAAACTAAAAAATAAACAAATTTACTGGTTGTCATTTCAAAAAGTGGTATCTGCAAAATGGTTTTTTACTTAAGGAGTATGTGTCCAAGTAAATTTGATTGTTAAATGTTATCTGATATTCTTCCAGATTGGGGGGGAGGGGAACGTGGTTAGAGAATTTGCTCCTCCAACTCCAAATTATTTTACTAAAATCCTTTCCTTCCTAAAATCATAAGCCTGAACATTTAGAAAGACCAAAAATGGTTTATACTCTGGACCTGATAAGGATGATTTGCAATTATGCCAGCCCATCTTCTGAGTGTCCTGACTGATTGAGGAATCCTGCAATGCTACAAGCTATACTGTTGAAGTTGTCCTTAATTTCTTTTATCAGGAAGATTCAATTAAGGTTTATGACAAATCCATTAAATGTAGGAAATAAGCTCTATGTTGGAGCTGTCCAAAAAAAAAAGAGCAGAGGATAAGCAAGGTAGAGGAGCCTCAGGCATGCCTGACACTATTCAGATTTCATTGTTAGGTGATGGTCCTAGGAGTTGCATGGACTCAACCACTGACTGACAGCTTTTGGTGGACTTTTCATTATGTGAATAGTACAATAGGAGAGTTCCAGGAATGATATAACTCTATCATCATCTCACTACTCATTTTATATAGTTATGTATATTTTCACCTCTTCAAACTAAGCATCACTCAGGGGCTTCCTTCGTATTGCACAGAGACTGTGTGTGCTATATTAACTTTCATGATAGAGAGACACGAAGATTTGCTCTGTGTTGGCCTGGAAAGATGCTAATATCAACTAATTCATTATTTAAAGGCTTTTGACTCAAGTATTTTTAGAAGTAAGTATTTTTTGATGAAACCAATGTTTTGATGTCAGCTTATTACTTCTAAAATTCTATTCAATAAACCATGAATCTTTACCTCTAGTGTATAAACCATTTTAAGTACAGAACCATATTTTGGAGTGCTAAAGATAGCTCAAACATTACTTCTCCCCACCCCACATACACAACTGTTAAGGAGACCTAAGAGTTCGGATTAAGAACCACACATCTAACAGATCTTCAGTTGGCCCTTTGAACATTGAAACGGGCCAAAGAACATATTTTTCTTTTTATATTGTGTATGTATTCATATTTGTATAGACAATTTATGCCAAAAACTCAAAGTGTTTTATACTTTATTGAATTATAAAGATAGTGATATTGGTAGAATCAATTTAGAGGAAAGGAAATATGTTCAAAACATCATTTAGATTTTTCAGGCAAGATTTTTTTGTCACCCATAACCCAGGAAGAGATGAGATTCCCAGGAATTTTCCTAGGCACATTTCTGCTGGGATCTTACTTCCAGTCTCCCTTCTTCAGGAGAAGGCCCTGTGTCCTATCCCCAGGCCTCCCCACAGAGCAGATTTGGCCCTAGTTCACACATTCCACTCTGGTTCTCTCTTCATTTAGGGTGGCTGGGAATTGAATGCTCAGCTATGAATTTAAGGAAATTTTTGAAATGTTTATTGAGCATTTCTAGGCCAGGAATTTGGAAAATTTTTGTATTATTTTTGCTACCTCAATTTAAACCTAGAAACACCTATGTAAGTGTTAGTCTCTCAGTCATGTCCGACTCTTTGTGACCCTATGAACTGTAGCCCTCCAGGTTTCTCTGTCCATAGAATTCTCCAGGCAAGAATACTGGAGTGGGTAGCCATTCCCTTCTCCAGGGGATCTTCCCGAACCAGAGACGGAAGTCAGGTCTCTAGCATTGCAGGCAGATTCTTTACTGTCTGAGTCACCAGGCACCAGTATTTTAATATTTACCATGTTCAAGTTGAAAAAATGATTTTACTAAAAAAAGGAATAGCTTTAAATACATTGTCTGCTTTTTCCCTGGTATTCTCCCATTTAATTTTTAACTTGGAATTTTTGAAAAAATCCAGAGGTAAAATATTTTATTATTTAATATTAAGAAGTTTTATAGTTTTAAACACACAAAAAAACATAGAAACAATGTAAAAATCTAAAAAATCCACATTTATCAATTATTTTGTTATTTTTTAGCTGAAGTGACCCATCTAATCTCCTGAGCTTGCACTCTTCCAATTCTGTTCTGCTGATGTCATGTAGCTATCACTCATCACACCAAAACCTCTTCACCTTCTTGAGGACTCTTTTCCAAACTGAGTGTCTCAACTCTGGTAAATTTCAACACTGGTCCCTATCTTGACCTTCCCTCCTCAATTCCCAGTAAACTTTCTGAGTCCCACTTGCCATACCCCAGAATATGATTCTAAATAATAGTATCTGTGATTAGACCACATCCACCATCAGATGTCCCAGATACAATACTCCATCCCAATCCCCATACCCACTGATAATCCTAACTCACTCAAGCCAAACCATTGTTTCTGAAATGTTCCTTAGGTTATAGGCTATCAAAGCCTCATTCTTTGAGAGCCCAACATGCTTCAGGTTATCTGACCAGCCACCCCATACAACCCACATGGTTGGGCTCAACACATGGCCTCCATAACCCAAGCAGTGACATTCACTTCCTCAGGCAAACATCATGATGTCCCTTCAAGGAAGGCACAGTTTCTGCACCTGAAGTACATGACACTTCAAAGCTAGCATTGTTCTACAAATATACTTCACAATAAAGCAAAAGGACAGTGTGAAAGGGAAAGGCAATTTTCTCCAACTCAAAGGAAAATCCCCTTCTCACTGATAAAACTGCTGACATCTAAAGCCATTAGCTCAAAGAAAGTAAAAGAATTAAAGTCCTGGTGAGAGGAATGAGTTTGGTCCTGGCTCTGCCCCTTGCTAGCCATGAAACTCCGGCAGTCATCAAACTGAGTCTCAGCTTCATGATCTGTTTAAGAAATCAGCTGGGAGAATTTTTAAATAAGATAATGTATGTGGAAATATATGCATAAAAGTTAATGTGCCAAATTAATGTAAAATATGATATCATCAACACAAATGTTATTAGATCTCTTGTCATGGGAGAAAATTCAGGAAAGATGCAAAATTTGCTCCCAGAATTCAAAAAGCTGGCCATATTCAACAAAGGATAGTATCACCCTCTTTAATTACTGATGATATGTCTGCACACTTTAAAACTTAGGTAAAATAGGAAAGAGTTTACAAACCAAAAGTCCTACATCTAATGTTCATCTAAAACTAGAACATTTAATCCAAAATATACATTTCTTCCTCTATACTAACCTATCCCCATCATAATGTGTGAAATTTTATTTAGTCAAAATAGACAATAGATAGATAGATATGACCCCATGGACTATAGCCTACCAGGCTTCTCAGTCCATAGAATTTTCCAAGAAAGAATACTGGAGTGGGTTGACATTTCCTTCTCCAGGGGATCTTCCCAACCCAGGGATTGAACCCAGGTCTCCCACATTGCAGGCAGACACTTTACCCTCTAAGCCACCAGAGACTCAAAATAGACAATAGTCTATGATTAATTAATATTTTAGAACAAGATGATTGGAAGAGATCTTATAGGTTATTTGATCCACTAACTCAAGTTAACTTCAAGTGTCCTCTGTAGTTTCAAAATGGTTATTTAATCTGAACTTGAACATAGTAGAGTAACAGTGAACTCAGTACTGTAACAAGAGCTACTCCACATTTTCATTAATTTCTCAGTATGTGTGGCAGCTGAAGAAGAGGAATGCGGAAACCAGTATTAACATTCACATTTAAACTCTATGGATATGTCCATGAAAACAACCCCAACCACGTATTGCAGAGGATTAGAAAAGTGATGTTGTGATAGGATTACATGGGTGATGAATATTCTTATGAAAAGATTCAACATAGTGCTACAAATGTGATACTAACCTTAAACTGAATGCATTAAGGACTATTTATTATTATTATTTATTTATTTTTTTTTTACTTTACAATATTGTATTGGTTTTCCATACATCATCATGAATCTGCCACGGGTGTACAACTTCCACTGAATCAATAAATGAACAGTTTTGAAAAAACCCAATGTAAGCCTGTCAAGTCTCTCTGTCTCCAAGTAAAAATCCTTTTATTTCAAATATTCCTTTTGTGGCATAGTTTTTGCCATTTCAGCCACTATTCTATCAACACACTCTAGATTATCTGTCACTTAAACTGTGGTGCTCAAGAAGGAAGTAGAACACTTTGAGTGGTGTAACTAATAACTTTTGTGTTTCCACATCTAGGAAGCAACTTGTGTTAATGTGGCCTTGAGTTGTATTATTGCTTATTTATTTGTGACTATACCATACTCCTCATTTATATTGAGCTTTCTGATAATTAAAATTCTTACATATCTTTCTTACATATCCTTTTTTATATATACTCATATATACTCAGTGTTTTGAGTTTTGGGATATGCATCTAGGACCTTAAAAGAATTCCTGATAATACTTCACATTGTTAAATGTCACCCACGGGAATACTGGGATTTCAGGAGAGGGGGCAAGAGTAAAAGTGCAGACATCTGCCTTCAGTTAGGGTCCTGCCATGCGCTATCTATTCTCTTTCTTCTAATTTATTCTACTCTCAAGTTTGATGACTGAGCAGTCTATACCCATATCTGAATTAACAGCAATAACTAACATTTCTGAGCATGCTTTGACACTGCCTCACATTATTTATCCCATTTAACCTTCATAAGAATTCAATGAGGCAGTTACTATCATCATTTTAAGGATGAGGAAACTGTGGCTTACAAAGATTCAGTAACTTGCCCAAGATGGCATTCCAAGAAGTGGTGGAAGCAGGATTTGATCTCAATCTGAGCCCTAGTCACTGCAACTGCATTATATTGCATTACTTCCGTCAGTCATTAAAAAATGAATTTAGTAGGGCTAAGGACAGAACGTAAAGCATGCCTTTATGAGAACTGCCTGATGGATACAGCCTTTCAAGCCTTCACCTAATATCCTTAACACTCAGCTAAATCAACTACCATATTAACCCAAAGGGATCTTGAAAGACTTGGCCAATGCCTTGCTTTAGCTCAGATACATGGTTTTGTGCATTCCCCTAAGCTACTGATTTAATAACCCTACAAAGAAGTAAATTGGGTTAGTTTAATGATGTTTCTTCTGAATGTTGAATCACTGCTTTCTTTGCTGGCTGTTCACCAACCCATTTCTTTAATTGTTGATTCTAAAATCTTACCTAGAATTATTTATTTTTCCAGATGATAATTTATGGAAAACTTCTTTTCCCTTAAGAAAGAAGAAAAATTACCTGTCTTCACTCTTCTAATACTACCCCCCATTCTTCACGGTAAAGAAGTTTGAAGAAGAGATCAGAAAATCTTAGTAGTCTGTCTCAAATTCATTGAGCTTAAGGGCACTAGGCACCCGGGAGTATAGCTAATTTTGTGTCAGTAGCACATAAAATGTGTGTTTTGAAGCAATAAAAAGATGGCAATGAAAACTATAAAGTTCATGTTTATAAAATAAAGTAATGAAAAGTAAATTGTTCCTCCATCTGAAGTAAATTCATGTAATTCCTCTCAATAAAACCTGTGCTTGAAAGTAAATGCTTATGGCACACTCCAGCTATTGATTCCTGGCAAGTTAATAATTTCTGTCGGTGGTATACAATCCCAAGATGGCTGGTAAAACATCTGTCAGCCTGTGTCATGTTCCAAAAAGTCAGTCAGTGGGTCAATAAAATTTGTGAGTGTCTTTGATGTGGAGACTATTCCAGAAGATGCAGTGGGGAAATGTAAAGTAAAAAATGTATAAATTGATTCAGGGACCAATGAATCTCAATGACATCTCTCTGGATAAGAAAATAGAAAGTAAAATCTAAGGCAATTTAATGCTCCTCTTGGAACAGACAAAAACTTTTCCTAAAAATGACAAGCTAGTTTAAATCTGTATATCTCCCTTATATGTTTCTCGGTAATGGAAAAAACATGTTTTAAAAGATGTTAGATTTTACTGTAGTGATATAGCCCATACCTTTTGAGCTTTAAGTTCTCTTCAGGCATGAGAATGTTTACTGAATAACACAGGGAGTGGCAAGGTGACCCTGAAGTCTTAAAATGGAGAGGACCTAACCCTTTATGTCATCCTTGGCAGAGAAGAGAGAGTGTGTGGGAAGTACACCCAGGGGAATACACCATGCACTCGGCTCTAAAGCAGAGGTAGAAAGAACAAAAAAGGCCACTTGTAAGTCATCACTTGATGGTAGGATCCTGAGGGCCTAAGGGATGTTTAAAGACAACTCTCAGTAAACAGAAACAAAGAATGAGACTAAATCTCCAAGATGTTATATACCTGAGCAAACTGGTATAAAACAAATGCAAAATTAGCAACATTTGGACAAAGCCAGGGAAGAAAACCAGCTCTAAATGCAACAGACTGTCCTCTGAGTCAGATCTACAGAAGTGGTCTGATTCAGATTATTCTGAATGCAATTGGACGTTCTCTTAACAGAGCTTGGAGAAGGAAAACTTGATGTGAGTCATCAGAAACCTATTCATAAAGTTATTTAAATATAGCTTTTAGTTGTCTTCGTTTAGAAAAAATCCTCCAGATACAAAATAAAAAGACAGATGAATCAGATGGGTACAACTGATATTGTTGTTAATATTCTAGGACCTAACAGAATGCTGCTGGCTAAAAATAACTATTCTCTCTCACTATGGAGATTACAGACCCCAAAACACCAAGAGAGGAGCATTTAAATGGCACTAGTCTAACATTTGCATCCTATATGCTTACTGTATAGTAGAACCTCAGTGATCTTTAATTAATAAATAAATGATCAGATAATTAGACCTAAGTATTTCTACACTTTAACTCATGGTTCAGCTGGTAAAGAATCTACCTGCAACGTGGGAGACCTGGGTTCGATCCCTAGGTTGGGAAGATCCTCTGGATAAGGGAATGGCTACCTACTTAGTATTCTGGCCTGGAGAATTCCATGGACTGCAGAGTCCATGGGGTCACAAAGAGTCTGACATGACTGAGCAATTTTCACATGTGGCCTTCATTTCAAAATCTTCCAGGAAAACTTGTTAAAAATGCAGAATTACCGACACAGAATCTCCAGTACAACCCAGTATCTACATTTGAAATCTCCAGAATCAAGCTGTGTTCTGCTCTGCTCTTTCCTGGCCCCGTGCCCATGGTGAGTCTCACTACCTCTCCAAGTAGCCCTCTCATTCACAAAGCAATGAGTAGAGAAAGACCCTCTCCTAACATAGCTGCACTGATCACATCCTAGCATGCTCACAAGGCCCACAGCACCGTGTATGTCATCTGCTCAGTGCAAAGGAAATGGGAGCCTTACAATCAGCAAATGTCACATGCAGTGAATGACAGAGGACAGAACGTTTTGGTTCTTTTTCTCCTCCTACCATATGATAGATTGTAATCATCTATCATAACCATAAACAATTAGTACTTATTAAATATCAACCATGTGCAAAACAGTCCACAATAGGCACTTGACATGTTCTGATACTTTCACAATGAACTCATCATTTTACCTATTGCACAGAAACAAGCCTCCCATGTTAGAAAATGTCAGACATGAGGCTCTAAGTCAATAACCTGCCTCTGAGTCCCAAAGATGTGTTTGTATCCCAAACTTTAACTATGTGAAAAATATCTTTCTTAACAATAAAATACATTTTCCTTCTGGAGGAAAAGTGCATTTTCTCTTAAAAACCAAAGGATGAGACTTTTTTAGTGTGTGACAATGAATATTAAAATGTGGATTTATTATCTTTTCACACTCTTATTTGTTGTCCATGAGAACATCCTGAACAGGAAGTTCATTAGCAAGTCTGCCTTGATTAAGATCTCATAGAACTATTACAGACAAAAACACTGTTAGCAACTGAAATTCACTATCTGGGAATTTCCTTTTCAGGCTATTTTTTATTTTTTTTTTTATTTTTTTTGGGGGGGTGGTTCTCTTTTTTTTTTAATTAATTTTTATTTTTTTAGTTTGTTTTGCTTTATAATACTGTATTCATTTTGCTATACATTGACATGAATCAGCCACGAGTATACATGAACTCCCAATCCCGACCTAGATGTCCATCAGCAGATGAATGGATAAGAAAGCTGTGGTACATATACAGGCTATTTTTTATAAACAAGTTCATGAGGCCAATAAACTGGTCAATAATGTTTATCGAGCACCTGCTAAATGGATGAGTCTGGGCAGGCATGTTTGTTCAGCGCTTATAGTTAGACTTTTCAGTCCTGATGATCTAGTGAAAAAAGAAAGATTTTCCAGCTCAAGAACTTAACACTTGCTTATAAAACTTTAAGTCCTATAATCCATCTACACTTTATTTTTGTGATGGCTGTCACGTTCTCTTTCCATCCATGAGGTAGGAAGTGACTCCCACTTTACAAACTTTCAGTTTTCTATAGCATTCAGAAAAAAGTTCAATAATTTTTATCATTACTTTCAGTATATTTTTTAATTTGTTTTTGTTGTCTTGATTTAAAATTCAAAATATCAGAGAATAATAAAATACAATACCCTTGCTGGGCAAATGAAGGCTACCGATTTAAACAAGTGATTTCTTCATAAGTTAGTCCCCTCTAGAATAAGGTGAGAATCAGGCAATTTCAGATTTGATCACTTCTGCTAAGTCACTTCAGTCATGTCCGACTCTGTGTGACCCCAGAGACAGCAGCCCACCAGGCTTCCCCATCCCTGGGGTTCTCCAGGCAAGAACACTGGGGTGGGTTGCCATTTCCTTCTCCAATGCAGGAAAGTGAAAACTGAAAGTGATCACTTCTATATGCATTTAAAAGCTCTCACTATTTTTGCTTAGTTTCCAGTCCCTTATTTGTCATAAAAATTCTGGTTGAATGGCTCCTTGGGTAAAGGCAAGTTCTATTTTATGTCTCCCATTCGTTTAATTGGTTCTCAGAAAGATACTGAATATTTAATAGGCCTGGAATTAGCTAGAATGTGCGAGCTGGCATCAACGACATCACTCGCGATGGGGTCCCCAGGTGGGAAGGTCATTAGCAGGCAGCACCACTTCCCTATGACATAAGTTGACTGAAGATGGCACAAAAAAAGTTCAGAATGAAGGTTGAAGCTGTTTCCCTTCATGACACCTCCTTTACCCAAGCTTTCCACACCAGGCACAGTGCCATAGTCGCAGCCTTTTCTCATTGAAGACACAGCTAAGAACAGGGCTGGGAGTGCTGCCTGACAGACCTGCTGTTCTGGAGTCCTGAGATTTCATCTTAACTTTCAATTTCTTTCACATCAAATACAAATGCTGAAGCAACAACTCAGGAGCTACGGCTCTCATTAGACTGTGCGGAAGGGCAGTAGTTTTTAAAGAGAGCGCGCTTTCATTTGAAGTTCTAACCTGACAAATCTAATTTGCAAAACAAGTGAACCTAAAGGCATGCAAAGTCTCATTGGTCAGAGTGAACCAGCCACCCATGTCATTATCCTGGATTACAGCCTGACAGCCCATGAAGGGCTGAACAAGGCAAGCTAACCTTTAGTGATCAGCTATATTCTAAAACTACTTCTGACAAAGAGGCCTGCTCTGAAAAAAAAAAAAACATGATGTTTTACCAACTCGAACTTTTCATTCATTTGTTCATTCATTCATGCTGCAAGTACTTATTGAAGACTTTCACTGTATCAGAGAGAGAGCTGTGTGAAGTACTACAATACAGGAGGTGGGAATCTCATGGTAAAAGATACTCATGAAACTGACTTCAGAGAACTTAGAATTTTATGGGGAAGACAAGTCATCAATACTACAATTTTTAAAAATATGATGTTTTATTAGAGGAGAGTAAGTGAAGGAGACCGTGGGAACATACTGGAAGGACCTAACTTTGTTTTCGAATCAAGGAAATCTACCCTGTGGACATAACATGTAAGTTGATCCCTGTGAGATAAGTAGAGGTTACTGACTGTGTCAGACCCTCTTATGCACAATTTCAGATGTTCTCAACCTCACCCAGTTCTTGTTCCAGTTGCCACAGAGATGACCAGCTCTTGGCAGCCAGCCTCGAACTGCTTCAGCTCAGCCTTGCCTGGGTCTCAGCTCCTACCCCAGGGCTTCCCTGCTGATCCCACAGAACTCGATCAGTGACTACTTATGTGCAACCTGAAGTGTGAGGGATTTAAAAGCAGGTGAGGTGAACATTTGACCAGTGAAAAAGAAAGAATTGTGAATAAAGATTTCCTCCTCTTCAAGCCTATGGGCTGTTCTGGAAGGAGTCAGTTTTTGAGCAATCAGGTTCCTGAACAAAAACTCCATCTCACAGCCTCTTTTTCTTCTCTGCTTCACCCTCCTTGTCCCTCACTTCAGTTCCCTGAGGGTAAAGTCTCTAATAAAGGAAGAACTCACTCTCTTTGCTTCAGACTAACGTTCTAGAAAATGTAAGCTAAAATACCCTGAAAAAATAAATAAATTCCAGACAGGGAACCACAAGTACAAAGGCGAGAGTTCTGAGAGCACAGAATTTAATATGGTTGGACAAAGAGTATGAGGAGGGGAAAGGCCAAAAAGAAACTAATATTACCAACTCGAACTTTTCATTCATTTGTTCATTCATTCATGCTGCAAGTACTTATTGAAGACTTTCACTGTATCAGAGAGAGAGCTGTGTGAAGTACTACAATACAGGAGGTGGGAATCTCATGGTAAAAGATACTCATGAAACTGACTTCAGAGAACTTAGAATTTTATGGGGAAGACAAGTCATCAATACTACAATTTTTAAAAATATGATGTTTTATTAGAGGAGAGTAAGTGAAGGAGACCGTGAGAACATACTGGAAGGACCTAACTTTGTTTTCGAATCAAGGAAATCTACCCTGTGGACATAACATGTAAGTTGATCCCTGTGAGATAAGTAGAGGTTACTGACTGTGTCAGACCCTCTTATGCACAATTTCAGATGTTCTCAACCTCACCCAGTTCTTGTTCCAGTTGCCACAGAGATGACCAGCTCTTGGCAGCCAGCCTCGAACTGCTTCAGCTCAGCCTTGCCTGGGTCTCAGCTCCTACCCCAGGGCTTCCCTGCTGATCCCACAGAACTCGATCAGTGACTACTTATGTGCAACCTGAAGTGTGAGGGATTTAAAAGCAGGTGAGGTGAACATTTGACCAGTGAAAAAGAAAGAATTGTGAATAAAGATTTCCTCCTCTTCAAGCCTATGGGCTGTTCTGGAAGGAGTCAGTTTTTGAGCAATCAGGTTCCTGAACAAAAACTCCATCTCACAGCCTCTTTCCTTCTCTGCTTCACCCTCCTTGTCCCTCACTTCAGTTCCCTGAGGGTAAAGTCTCTAATAAAGGAAGAACTCACTCTCTTTGCTTCAGACTAACGTTCTAGAAAATGTAAGCTAAAATACCCTGAAAAATAAATAAATTCCAGACAGGGAACCACAAGTACAAAGGCGAGAGTTCTGAGAGCACAGAATTTAATATGGTTGGACAAAGAGTATGAGGAGGGGAAAGGCCAAAAAGAAACTAATTTTGGAGCCAGGTGAGGTAAGAGTTGGTATATTGGTTTAAAGAGTGTAACTATCCAATATGGTTGCCTTTAGTCTTTTACAGTTATTGAACGCTTGAAATGTGGTAAGTCCAAACTGAATTGAGTTGTACATGTAAGACACTCACTAGATATCAAAGACTTAATACCAAAAATAAGACTAAAACATCTCACGTATCTTAAAGTCACAGATAGCTTTAAGCTGATTAGTAACAGGATGGGATTTGTCTTTTTGGAATACCACCCTGACTGTAGCTGTGGAGAATGGAACAGAGAAAAATCTAGATGTAGATACCACTGAGAAGGCTGCTAAAGTAATTCAGAAAAAAAAAAAAAAATGTATCCCAGAAGTTGTTGCACTGTGATTAAATAGATTCAAGGAATAGAATCAGCAAGGCTTGAGGCAAGATTGAATGTTGAGGTGAGAGAGATGCCAAGAGTTTTACTGTGGATTCAGGTGTGAACAACCGATACACTTAACAAATAGTTATCAAGAGGAGGCTGTTAATCCTGACACTCCCTTAGAGCCCAGCAGTGATTCAGAGTCATCCATGCTCCTTATTTCCACTTCCAGACTATTACTTTTACTGAAACTCCTGCTCCTCTGAGGCTCACTTTTTTTTTTTTTTACTAAAACATGCTCCCACCTTCGTATTTGCTGTCATCTACCTATCACCGAGACCTTTCACCTCATTTGCTGAAAAACTCCCAGTTGGTCTTTTCTAGCAGTCCTCACTTTCAGCCCAATTCTTACATTATCTCAGGAAAATTGAAGGTACGACCTCATGAACACTTGGTTTCTTGACTGCCTCATCTTTAGTGACACCTCAGCCACTCATTCCCATAAGCACATTGTGAATCTGGTTATCACCAGCAAAATCATGGATTCAAGCATTTCGCTCTCCAACTACAGTTTTCCACGTTTCTTGCCTTAGCTATCTCCCCTTGAGCCACAGCAGAGCTTCCTCTTTCTTCTTGTTCTTTTGCCTACTCCGTTTTTCAGGCCTTTCCTTACCCTGCTTACATTACATTATTTCAACAGCCTAAACTCAGCCTTTTATTCTTTCCCCAAAACTACATGAACCCAAATATGCCTCTCTGATTGCCTGTCCCCTGGGACCTGAGTCCTGCTGGAAGAAATCACCCAACAGGTGATGGGCAAAATTGATGTCACCATAAACATGTGGCCCTCAGTTCACCTGAGCCCTCAACACAAGCTTTAAACCAGATACCTTTCTTTGGTTAACATTTTCCCCATCACCCTAAAGATATTTCAGAGTTTCTCCAGCATCTTGAAATCTCAAGTTTCCCCTCCCTCTCCCTTTAGTCCCAGCAAACGCTCTGCCTCACAGAGAAAATATAAACTGCCACGGAGACACTCCCTCAACTTCACATAAAACAGAAAATCTAAGAGCATTCATACACAGTGACCTGAGGCGAGGTTCTCTTGCTCCCAGCTAAGACTCACTCTTCCGCAGATACTTGATATCCCTGCTCCTCCAACCATTACCAGAACTTTACTAAAAATAATTCCTTTGATATTCTGTATCTGCCATTTGTACCACTCTAATGAATCCTTGTCAGGAGCTTTAAACTTCCTTAAGCTTCTTACATTTTAAGGAGGGGGCGGTGCGGGCAGTCGGGGGAGACGCTTCCTCTTACTTCTCAAATATTCATCTTATCTTCCTTCATTTTTCACTTTAAAAATTTAATAAAGCTGTTTAGGATCACTGTATCCATTTCCTATTAACTTCTGGCCCACTAACCCCCACCCACACCCTGACTTCTATCCTGAATATTCCACAACCCCTGTGTGAACACTTGTTGCCCTCCACATAAGCATATTATCTCCAAATTAGAGAGCCTTTGATGTGATTGCTTTTATCATTGTATTCATTTTCATCTTCTTTTCACTGATTGTAATCACCTCTTTTACTTATTTAGTGATCACAGTAAGTAAAGGGTTATCCTGCCCTAAAGCATACACAGCATTTTTTTTCAGCTGGTGCTACAATTCCCCATACCAGGCCCCTGCACCAGATCTCCAGGTAAAACCCTGAACAGTAATGTCAGCCAGTTAAAAAGGTACCAGTTTAGTTAAAAACCACTGAGCTGAGTAACTCAGAAGAAACAGAAATGCAACCCACTTTTCACAGAACGGCAGCAAACAGCCCTGTCTAAGGCAGCTCGAGCCTTTATTTTCTCCGGTGTCAACAACTCTTTAGGAGGACAGATACCTCTTACTAATTAGTCCTTAAATTTGCCAACCATTTAACAGTAACCCATAACCTAAGAGAAAGCAGTAGTAGGAAATCTCATGTAGGTAGAAGGAAAAAACACCTGCATAAACACCTCAGGGCAAATGCTACAATCATTCCTCTCTGGTGATACTTAACCAAGGATGTATTGAAAATGTTCTGAGGAAGTTAATAAAATATTGATAACTAGGCCCTGCATCTAAATATTGCATTTCAGTAAATCCGAGGTGAATCCTGAGTTACAGGGACGCTACAAACTCCCCAAGGGATTTTGTTATGAGAATTGGAAGTCATTTGAAAGCTTCTAATATGCCAGGTACAGGGTGAAAAGCTTTATACACATTGTCTTATTTACTCTTCAGAGAAACTTTATTTGTGGTTGACAAAGTGATTTGACTGCTATTATGTACCAGCACCAGGTGTGGGGTGAGAGAAAAAACTGCTAATAGGCTTGGAGGTAAAGGGACCTCCGCTCCTAAGAGAGAAACATAAATATAGGTGATTTCCTCCCCCTCTGGGGGTTAGCGTGTCTGCCTACACCTCTGGCCACAGTTACAGCTATCGTGAAGTCAAAGGAATCCTTGCCTCAAGTGAAAGCTGACACAGGGAGGGTGGCAGAACCAAAAAGTATGTAGTAACCAGCTTCTTAGCTTCGAGGGATACAAACCCATACACCCACTCAGGCTGATTTAAGGACAAAGATAATTTGTCCGAATCACTCAGAATCTGGAGAATCTGGGCTCAAAAGTATGTATCTAACAACAAAACTCTCAGTCATACAGCGGACCTGGTGCAGTGAAAGAAATGCTGGGTCACAGAGAAACTCAGTCTTGCTGCAATTACCTCTGTGGCCACCGCTGAGAACTCCACTTGCAGTTGCCACCCCTGTGTCCTGATTCTAAGGAATGGCAGAGAGCATCTACATGGTAGAGTCTAGGCCTTAGGCTTGTAGCCCTGCAACCAGGAAGGTTGGGAAGTCAATTACCTGGGACTTCCAGCCTTGATACTAGGAGGTAGGCTCTACCCCTACCAAGAATACATAAAATGGGAAAGTCTTCAAAACATGGCAAAGTGGTTCAGATGCTGGCAAAGCAAAATATAAATACATACATACACACATGCATATATATAAATAAACATAAAATGATAAATACTCACCACAAATGAAGAGAGGCTGGCTCTTAGGAGATGTTAGAATTTTTTTTTTAATAATAACAGAAGACTTCATTATACTATTCTATTTTTGCACATGTCTAAAATGTTTTTAAATTAAGTGAATACTTCTGTGGAAACTAACCAACTGTTGATCTCATTTTCTGGTATATTCGTTTACTATTACTGCTGTAATATATCACTGCAAACTTAGTGGATTAAAACAACACAAATGTATTACTTACAGTTCTGGAGGTCAGAAGCTCTAAAATCAAGCTGTCGGCATTCCTTCTGCAGGAGCAGCATCTAGAGATTGTTCTGTCTTCTTCGGTTCAAGCTCCACTTCTTGCAGTACCATCACTTGTCCTCTGCCTCCGCTGTCACACAACTTTCTCAAACTCTAACCCTCCTGCTTCCCCATCTTATAAGAACTTGTGATGACATTAGACTCACCTGGATAATTCAGGATAACCATCCCATCTCAAGATACCTAGCTTAATCACACCTTAACATTTCTTACCATATAAGATAACAGTCCCAGTTTCTAGGGATCAGTACCAAACATCTTTAAGTTCCACCTTCAGCTTAGTATACCTGGTAATACCACTTGTTCTTCCTTAAGTGTGATTTTTTACCCAAATCAATACCTCAATTGAGAATCTGGACCTTATGAGTAAAAGTCATCCTTTCTCAACCTCACTTTGTTCAATATCAGCATCAGCAGAACAGATAACATACGCAAATAGGGAAATTTGAGGGAATTCAATAAAGGGATAATTTATTAAGATATGGACATCTTATAGAGAATACCAGAGAGAACGCAGTGCCCATGGACTATATATATGTTATAACAGGTTACTTCTAAGCCCCTAAGCCTTGAAGGTGACCAGTGATCAGAACAGAAGCACAAATAAGGTCATGGGAAAGCTATTGAGCTAATGTTGACTCAGCAGCTACAGTCTTTTATGTAACTGGCCAAGGAAGGACTTCAACATCACCTGGCCCCAGGATACCTGGGTACTAGAAAATGTCAGAGATTTTATAATAGATTCTCTTCCCCACTAGCCATTATCATTACTATTGACTTTTGGGTTTTTCTCTCTCTTGGATAATCTGAGAGGAGTTTAGAGGTCAGCAGTCTCACAATACTCCATTTCACCCTCCTCAGTACCAAATCATTTCAGCTCATCACTCAAGTTAAAAAAGAAAAAGAACAGTGTGAAATCCTTAAACATAGGTAGATACTTGATTGGTGGATACTAAGCCTGACAGTTTGGATATGGTTGACATATATTGCATAACAGTGTCCAAAACCAATCACTGGTAATCTCATTCCAGCTTATCTAGGAACTAAAGAAATTTAGAGCTAGAAGTAAGCTAAGACACCATGCTGCACCATGCACTGTTTCGGACCTCAGTCACCAGTGACCCAAGAGGATATGGCTATTTGGTGCATGACAATGCTTCCAAAAGCTGTGTCCTTCCATTATACCTAAACAGTGTCAATAACTATCTCAACCCTGTGAGCATCTTTGTATCTTGCCACTGGGTTACACTGAAGACTGAGAAAGTTATTGAATAGAAGACCATGAGAAAAAGCACTTGCAATACCATAGCTTTTACATCAATAGATAACAAGCGAAAAGGCACATTTTGCTCGCTGCATATCCATGACAACACTGGAAGATAAGAGTGAGCTTACTTACTTATCGCTGATTTCCTCAGTCGAGATTTGTCATTTTATTTGAATCCTGCAGAGCTGATCTCAGAAGACATGCAGAATGTAGTTTCAGATCTTGAGTGGTTCTTTTAAAACCTTGAATATCTTCTGTTCATAACTCCTGTTGAATACAAGCACACTTACATAATGCTTTAAACCTTTTTCCCCCAGAATGCTTTATTCAAATGAAATATTAAGCAAATCAAAGGGAAGATCTAGATGGAAGTAACAGAGTGTCATATAAATGAACACTGTCTTTCTCCAGCCCCTCAGCATATTCTGAATACTCTGATTTATAAAGCCAGATTTTCAAACAGTATAGACTTATTGCTTTACAGAAAATCTCCCTACAGCATGACTCATGGACTCATGAACAGAATTAAAAAATCAAATTATAATCACATGGCTTTGTTTCAACTATTTTGCCATCTGATTATTGCCGTCTTTCTGATTTGTCTATTGAATCAACATGAACTAGGAGTGGAAGGGCACTTTCACTAAGTAAAAATGAGCTAATCTGTGTTTTAATAAAGAAGATAATCATTCCTTGTTTTATTAATCCACAGTCTATAATTTGATCTGTCAGATTAATGAGGAAAACAAGAAATTGATTATAAAAATCACAATTAGCACAATGTGAAAATGGACATCAACATAGTTTATTCTTCTAAACTAAATAATCTGAATTCATTATCCTAACATATAAATAGGTTAAATAAGCACAAGCAAGTAATTCTTCAAAACTACAAAAAACACAATTACTTAAGATGCATAAGTATGTCATAACTAAAATGGTTTCACAATTTGTTAATTTTCTGTATTTGTGATTGGTGTGTTAAATCTGTTTTTTTCCTCCTCTGGAAACGTGAAAGGAGACACAGGTCACCCTGTATTCCCACTCTTTCCTTTGCACATACATATGAAGTGAAATCGCTCAGTCGTGTCCGACTCTTTGCGACCCCGTGGACTGTAGCCTACCAGGCTTCTCCGTCCATGGGATTCTCCAGGCAAGAATACTGGAGTGGGTTGCCATTTCCTTCTCCAGGGGATCTTCCCGACCCAGGGATTGAACGCAGGTCTCCGGCATTGGAGGCAGACGCTTTAACCTCTGAGCCACCAGGTGATAGTCTTGCATATACATATACACCCCTACATATACTCTATGGTTATGGAAATAAAACTTATTTATGATTGGTGTGTTAAATCTGTTTTTTTCCTCCTCTGGAAACGTGAAAGGAGACACAGGTCACCCTGTATTCCCACTCTTTCCTTTGCACATACATATGAAGTGAAATCGCTCAGTCGTGTCCGACTCTTTGCGACCCCGTGGACTGTAGCCTACCAGGCTTCTCCGTCCATGGGATTCTCCAGGCAAGAATACTGGAGTGGGTTGCCATTTCCTTCTCCAGGGGATCTTCCCGACCCAGGGATTGAACGCAGGTCTCCGGCATTGGAGGCAGACGCTTTAACCTCTGAGCCACCAGGTGATAGTCTTGCATATACATATACACCCCTACATATACTCTATGGTTATGGAAATAAAACTTATTTTATTGTATTTGCAAGGAAAAAAGAGCTTTCATTCAACATTTACTTAGTAAAATATCATTAGCCACACATTAATGGTACCAAAGATTTTATAAAAGAAATATGATGCAATTCCTTCTCTATTGTTACAAAACCTCGTTCAAAGGTGCAACTGAAGAGATAAGGTTATGAGGTACTGCAGCTTTGGCTAAATATGGCCTCAACCACATGTTATAAATTGGGAAATTTTAAAAGAACCTATCCATTTCTCAAAACTTTCTGATTAAAGCTACTTCCTAAAAGGCTTATATAGCATCCATAGAGATTTTACTAACGTTAATTTTTGTTTCTCTAGGGAATAGCTGTATGAATTTTCTGTCATTAATTCCCATAACTATTATGTGAATTTGATTTACATTTGGAAATGAGAGAATAAAGAAGAAAAAAAAACTAAGTGATCTCAAGTCATATAGCTAACAAGCAACATAACTAAGTCTCCAGGCAATCATATGAACTGCTGATGCCCATACCAGCATCCCACCAACACACCTGGGGAGCACAGGCCTCGGTGTGATCACTCAGCAGAGCACTGGGAACAGCCAGGAAGTCTTAGACTTCTTTAAAACTTTTAAAAGGGGGATGTTTACATTAAGGTTTAGACTGAATAGTAGTTCTCATATCAGCTCTCTTTATAAGATGTAAACAAGTGTTTTTTGTTTTTGGGTTTTTTTTCTTTAAAAAAAAAATATGTTTATTTGGCTGTGTTGGGTCTGAGTTGCAGTACATGGGATCTTTCATTGCAGCACATGGACTCTAGCTGTGGCTCACGCACTTTAGCTGTGGCTCATCCACTTAGTTACTCCAAGGCACGTGGGATCTTACTTTCCTGATCAGGGATCAAACCCAGGTCCCCTGCGTTGCAAGGCAGAGTCTTAATCACTGGAACACCAGGGAAGTCCCCATATTTTTTCAAAGTCTATTTCAGAGGCTTTTATGATCCACAAATTCTGGTACTTTCAAAAGAGCTAGTAACATATACTCATATATTTTCTAGTAAAAGTAAATGGTACTTTCTATTAAAAGACTTTGGGTTTTAGTTTTTATTAAAGCCATTAATTTTAATTGATATTTCATGGGAGCAGAGACTTTTCTGCGGTATGTCTGTTCTCTCCAGTGCCTAGAATATTGGTGCTCATTGAATGAGTGTGATCAATTCCAAATAATAATTCAAAGAGGGAGAAACAAAAATAACTGAAAAAAGGAGAGTAACAGAGTATAAACTACTAAATATTTAAACAGTCGGGCAGCCACTTGACAAAGAGGATTCCAGAAAAACATATGCTTCTGCTTTATTGACTATCCCAAAGCCTTTGTGTGGATCACAACAATCTGGAAAATTCTTAGAGATGGGAATACCAGACCACCTGACCTGCCTCCTGAAAAATCCGCAAGTCAAGAAGCAACAGTTAGAACCAGACATGGAAAAACAGACTGGTTCCAAATTGGGAAAGGAGTACGTCAAGGCTTATATTTTCACCCTGCTTATTTAACTTATATACAGACTACATCATAAGAAATGCTAGACTGGATGAAGCACAAGCTGGAATCAAGATTGCTGGGAGAAATATCAATAACCTCAAATAGATGGGGAAACAGTGGAAACAGTGTCAGACTTTATTTTCTTGGGCTCCAAAATCACTGCAGATGGTGACTGCAGCCATGAAATTAAAAGATGCTTACTCCTTGGAAGAAAAGTTATGACCAACCTAGATAGTATATTCAAAAGCAGAGACATTACTTTGCCGACTAAGGTCCGTATAGTCAAGGCTATGGCTTTTCCTGTGGTCATGTATGGATGTGAGAGTTGGACTGTGAAGAAGGCTGAGTGCAGAAGAATTGATGCTTTTGAACTGTGGTGTTGGAGAAGACTCTTGAGAGTCCCTTGGACTGCAAGGAGATCCAACCAGTCCATTCTGAAGGAGATCAACCCTGGGATTTTTTTGGAAGGGATGATGCTAAAGCTGAAGCTCCAGTACTTTGGGCACCTTATGTGAAGAGTTGACTCATTGGAAAAGACTCTGATGCTGGGAGGGATTGGGGGCAGGAGGAGAAGGGGACGACCGAGAATGAGATGGCTGGATGGCATCACGGACTCGATGGACGTGAGTCTGAGTGAACTCTGGGAGATGGTGATGGACAGGGAGGCCTGGCGTGCTGCGATTCATGGGGTCCCAAAGAGTCGGACACGACTGAGTGACTGAACTGAACTAAAATGTCTCACCCCAAATATTTATAAATTTAAAAGTAAAACACAAGGTTTTCCTGGTGGTCCAGTGGTTAAGAATCTGCCTTGAAACACAAGGCACAACAATTCAATTGCTAGTCTAGGAAGATTCCACATGCCGTGGGGCAACTAAGCTTGTGTGCCACAACTACTGAGCCACCTGCAGCAACTGCTGAAGCCTGTGTGCCCTAGAACCCATGCTCCACAACAGGAGAAGCCACCACCATGAGAAACCCACTTGTTGCAACTAGAGAAAGCCCTTGCCAGCATTAAAGAATCAGCCCAGCCAAAAACAAATAAATATAAATTTTCTATTAAAAAGTAAAACACAGGAACTCTACAGTGGAGAAACATGGCAGGCACCACCTTGATCAAACGATCAAGAGTACCTCCCCAGTAATAAGAGATGATATCATGTATCCCTGATATGATACACTGAGAAGCACATCTCACTTCTGGGTCATTCTTCCCCAATATCCATAACCTCAATTATGGGAAAAGAGAAATCCAACTGAGGAGCATTCCACCAAACACCTAAACAGTCCTGCTGTCAGTGTCAAGATCAGGGAAGATAAGGAAGGACAGGAACTGTCACAGATCAAAAACAACTAAAGAGTTATGACAACTGAATGCAATATGTCATTCTGATTGGATACTGGAACAAAACAAAGACATTAGCAGAAAAGTGCTGAAATACAAAACTTTAGTCAATGGTTTAGTGGCATATCAATATTAATTTCTTATTTTAATTCATTGGTTATATGCAATGCTAATATCAGAAGAAGCTTGGTAAAAGGCAAGTGAAAAAATATGTTCTCTGTTTAACTCTTTGGTAAGTCTAGAATTAGTTCAAAATAAAAAGTTTGTAAAAATAGTGCCACAAGGGACACAAATAGATAGGACCATTAAGGAAGAGAAAAACCTCCCCCCACGCCCCAGAACACTGGGTTTAAACAGAGACATTAACTCTGAAAAAGGATCACCTTCTCTAATCCAAGCCATTCATAAAGTAATATTTCTTTTGTAATTCCTAAAACTAATTTGTATTAAAAATATTTTATATTAACATTTTAAGTTCTGGAGAATTGTTCCAATAGTGATATTAAGATTCACAGTTAGAGTTTAACAGGTTAGAAATAATATATCTAGAAGGCTATGATCTTGTGTGTGTGAATGACACATTTAATTTTCTTTCTTTCTTTCTTTCTTTATTTATTTTAATTGGAGGCTAATTACTTTACAATATTGTATTGGTTTTGCCATACATCAACATGAATCCACCACAG
>SJXQ01008066.1:103578-144708 GCA_006408695.1 Aepyceros melampus | reverse complement strand
CAAATAATTTAAAAAATAAATTAAAAAAAACTTTCTGGAAAAAAATCACTGAAGTCAATTTAAAGATCATTAGTTGAACTATCTCATATTATGGATGAGCAAACAGACCAGCAGAGTTAATTGAAGTCATGCAGATCATCCTGTGAATTACAGGCTGGTCTGGGGATAGAATCAACGTGTTCAAACTTTTTTGCCTGCATCACCCTGTGGCCATGTTACAGCAAAATATATTCATCTATCTGTGCTTTTCCAACAAACCTTAAAAATTTCTTTTCTTTTATACCAATCTACTTCTTTCAATATATTTGTGCTGTTGTTCAGTTGCTCAGTCATGTCCACTTCTTTTGTGACCCCATGAACTATACCCCACCAGGCTCCTGTATGCATGGGATCTCCCAAGCAAGAATGCTGGAGTGGATTTTGCCATCTCCTCCTCCAGGAGATCTCCTCAACCCAGGGGTCAAACTTGAGTCTCCTGCATTGACAAATGTATTCCTTACCACTGAGCCACCATATCATCTGTAGCAAAACTTTGTGATGAAGTAACTGTACCACTTGTCTCCTCACTAGGGTGAATAAACTTGGAGAGTGTGCAAGACTAGTCACTAGAGTGGAAAAAAATAAAATTAGCATATACACTTACATTTATTATAAGAAAAGAAATAATTAAGTTTTCTCAACAATTTAAGTCAAATATCAGTCACATATGTTGGATGACAATCCCTCTGTTTGTTCAGAGTAACCTTAGTTTGTTCCTGTCTGCTTTCACTTTCAATATTGGTCCAATTTGGACAATAAGTTATATGGTCCACTTATTCTTTGAGTCTAGGCTGCTGCTAAGTCGCTTCATTTGTGTCCGACTCTGTGTGACCCCATAGACACCATCCCACCAGGCTCCCCCGTCCCTGGAATTCTCCAGGCAAGAACACTGGAGTGAGTTGCCATTTCCTTCTCCAAGGCATGAAAGTGAAAAGTGAAAGTGGAGTCGCTCAGTCATGTCCGGCTGTTCATGACCCCATGGACTGTAACCTACCAGGCTCCTCCATCCATGGGGTTTTCCAGGCAGGAGTACTGGAGAGGTGCCATTTCCTTCTCCATTGAGTCTATGGATACATAAAATTATTCTGATAGAGATTTTTTGGCAACCCACTCCAGTATTCTGGAAAATTCTATGGACAGAGGAGCCTGGTATGTTACAATCCATGGGGTTGCAAATAGTTGGGAACTTGACAGCCTGGAAGTGTCCACTTGATCACGATTTCTCATTCAATCATTTCAGTATATTTCAACACATTTTTATTAATTATGGCTGAAAAATATTACTGTCAGGGAAAAAATCTATAGTTCTATATTTGCAATCATAAATCTGAAGAAACCCCCAGAAAGGGGAGAAGGCATACTTTAAAATATCTGAAGTTATTTGTCAACCTCATTATATGCTGAAATTTGAAAAGAAATAAACTATAAAAATTATTGAGAAAATTTCTTGAAATATGAAATTACAACATTGTTATTAATTTTAATTCTCACTCTAGGAATCTATATTAACTCTTTAAGGTATAAGCCTCACGATTGGCGAGATATTTAAAATTAAAGAACCAAAAGATAAAGACTTACCTTCCAATTGTTTTTCAAACATGTTTAGCAACTCAATGCTCAACCCAAGTATTTTATTAAATATCACAAAATATCATAAATTTCATTAAACATTAGAATAGTAATAGTAGGTAGTATTTTTGAAAACTTATTATGTCCCAGGGAATGTTTGACTATTTAACATACATTAAACCATTTGGTATTTAAAGCAACTCTAGATGGTAGAATTAACCATTATCCACCCTTTAACTGATGGTGAATATGAATAACATTCCTAAGCCCACACAGCTATTCTTTGTTGGAGGCAGTCTGAGGACCTTTTTAAAAATAATATTATTAGTGCAGCGTTTTAATGTAATTCAAATAAAAGCATTTTTCAAAAAAATTTTTTTCACTGCAGCATTGTTTGTAATGGCATCATTTGGAAATAACCCTAATGTTTGTTATTTGAGGATTAAACAAATTACAGCAAAAGTATTCTTAAGTCACCTCTACAAAAGAGTTAGGACATCTTTCAGATATATTCTTAAGTGATGAAAAGCAAGATACAATGTGTATAGATGACTCCCTTTTAAAATAAATATGGAAATAATTTATATTTATATTGGTATGTACATTTATAAAGACACTGATGGGGTTGAAAAAAGGAAAAGGGAGGAGTTAATCACAGTGTTTATCTTGGGCAGCATCGAAGAGCAGAGCTGGCTGGCTGGGGAACTGTGATAAGAGGGAGATTTTCACTTTACATTTTTGGCTTATTAACTATGCTCTTACACGTGTGCATGCTCAGTAGCTCAGTCTTGTCTGACTCTTTGCAACCCCATGGATTTTAACCCACCAGGCTCCTCTGTCCATAGAATTTTCCAGACTACTGGAGTGGGTTGCCTTTTTCTCCTCCAGGAGATCTTCCCAAACCAAGGATTGAACCCGTGTTTCCTGTATCTCCTGCAATACAGACAAATTCTTCACCCTTGAGCCAGCAGGGAATCTCTCTATGGTCTTACATTGCCTACCAAATTTAGTTAGCTTGAAGTTTAGAAGGCTATTAAAACTATTGTATCACAACTGATCTTACCGCCCGAAAGGGGTAAATGAATTTCAGAGAATAAACAGTCACACTAGAAAATTAGGAATGAGAGATACGGGATGTAAACAGTCTTTTTACTGTTCAAGTGGCTCAAGTGTCAGGAACCCTGAGGGAAAGTAGAGGAATGGGATGTGTCTTGTCATGAAGCAATAGAGATTATTTGGTTGCACTTTTTTGGATAAAATATATGAATAACAACAAAGAAGGTATCAAACTCTTTCAAGTTCATTTCTCATGTGATGATAATGACTACTCTAAAATTAAGTAAAAATAGCTTTATTTTCTAGACAGTGTGATCTCAATATGACCAAAGTGATATTTAGTGTTAACCTGGAGCAAAATAAAATTCAAGTGAGTTTTAGTATCATTCCTGGCATATTAGGATATACTTTGCCAGTGTCAATTTGAAAGGAAGCTAACGTCAACTCTGAAAATAATCATAGAAACATGTCATCATATTTCTGAAAAGATTCCAAAATAAATGCAAGTGGTAAGTCTCAATGATTACAATGAAAAAGGGGTAATTATGAGTGTTCACATATTTCTTGAGGATGAATTGTTAGTGGGAACAATTGTTTATGAATAGTATTTAAAAAAATATTTTCTTCTAATGTGTTTAAATTGCAAAAATGTACTAGAGGGATTTATTGGTGTGATGGAAATCAGCTTTAATTTTAAGTTTAATTTAGTATAAGGAATGAAAATCTGGGAAAATCTCATGAAGTCTTTGCTTTCTCTTAGGCTATACCATGCCCTTAAAAGATACCATTGATTTAAAAATGGTATGTTTTAGATGCTCAATTTCATTAATAATCGAAACTTGAGAATGTGCTTATTCTTTTTATTTCAATTTTGTGGATAATTGAAGTGGAAAGGGCACATATTTGGCAACTTCTTATCTTCCCTGCTTGGTTTTCTGTCTATTCTCTTTATGTTATTAACTTTGGATGTAGCAATGGAAGAGGAGTGGTATCAGGAAAGACTTATTACCAGCACCATCTAAGATGGCACAGCTTACTCACCTCATCCTTGGCTGCCATTTAAAGTGGCTTATTCTTCTCATGAGTATCTCCATGGTCTCCTGAAAGGATTCGCTCTTCCTGGGCATCTTTTACCTGCAGGTCCTTCTTTTGATGTGGACAAATGGATCTTCTTGGTATTTATAGCTTCGTCCTCAGACTGGAAACATAGAGCTCTTCCTTCAACATTAGTCAGTGTTTCCCTCAGGTATCCTCTGAAAAATCTAAAAATGACTCATTCCAGCATGATGCTGTAGGTAACCCACATATGACATGGAGAAATATTCAGATTTTCTCCATCAAATTTTAGAGGGCTTCCCCTCCCTCCTCTCACAATGTAGCGCTCTTTTCACCACCAGAGGATCCAGTGAGCCTGTCATTGGCCTTTTCAGCTTGCTAGGTGAGTTACACTGTGTTCACTGTGCCCACAAAATCGTGAGGGCATATATTAAGTTTTCTAATTGGCTGCACTAAATCCCACTGAAGCTCCTCTTCCTAGACTGATGAGGGGAGAAGTATTTTCTTTATTATGCCTTAGAATGGATGTGAGAGGCACCATTGACTGAAACTGCCAGCCCTGGCACAATATTATCAGCATAATAATAACCACTTATATGAGTGGTCTCACAACAGAAGGTTCCAATAAGGAACTAACGGGGAGAATTAGAGAGGGGCCGAAAGGAGTGAGGAGATGCCAGCTGATCATGTGTCCTGCCAACCTCCCAGAAGCCTTCACTCTAGAATCCATTTTGGCCTAGAGATTCACATGCCGCCAGAAGGACCTGCAGTTGGATCAATTATGGGCGCAGACAAGATGGCTGTCGGACACAGCCCAGAAACTAACTCTATTACCATAAAAGGCAAGACTGAGAGCATTAGAGCAGAGCGGTTCTCCTGGGTTCCCTTACCCTGTGGCTCTCCACATGGGCACCCTTCCCGATAAACTCTTTTGCTTTGTCAGCACGCATGTCTCCTTGGACAACTCATTTCCAAGTGTTAGGCAAGAGCCACTGTCAGGTCCTGGAAGAGGGTCATTCTTCCAGTAACAGATGAGGTTAGTGGTAGGGTTTAAAAACCCACCTACTCTCTCTGAAATCTTCTCCTAACTTCTAATTCTGTCCTGATTTCTTCCAAATATCTTTTATCAGTTCAGTTCAGTCACTCAGTCGTGTCCGACTCTTTATGACCCCAGGGACTGCAGCACACCAGGCCTCCCTGTCCATAGCCTGAAGGAATTGGTCTGCAAAGTGTCACATAACTAGTGGTCTTTCATCTCTTCTTCCAGGTCTTACATGTTGCCCTTTCAACCGTGGCATGTATTGCCATAGAGCCTAAACTGAGAATGAGGCAATTGTAGTTACATTTCTATATCCTGTCACCCTTGCAAAGCTGAGGGGCCTGCAAGTCAAATGCACAGAGCTTTGATTTTGGTTCATGACTGGAATTGTACAGGGTGACCTTGAGCAGGCAGTGCATGCCACCATAATTCCAGATATTGATGGTATGTTTCATATGAATATCGGTGTGACATATTTTTATCTGCTGGTAGTAAATTAATTATAAAATATTGTAATATGTAAATAAAGATTTAACATTGAGATTTTAAGGTAAAATAGCACATGATATTTTTGCTTTAGAAGAGCATTATAGGGAGTAAGATAACATGGCTTTCAAAGCCTTTATCTGAAATCCATTCAAATTACTTTATTGAGATTTACTTAGATTACCCACTCTTAAGAGACCACTAAGTGTTATTCTGAGCACAGATGAAAGATTGACTTCCAGCCAGTCTTCTTGACTGGCAGTGATGAAATGATTAAAATGTCAGCATCTGCCCGTTCTTCTACAGGACACTGTGTACCCCATCACATTTGAGTCACAGTCACTTGGAGTTTATTATCAATGTTTACAGTCCTAGGTAAAGACTCCTGACAGCATCTAGAGCAGTTCAACACTTTAGATTTTCTATTGTGAGATAAAGGATCAATGTCAGGTAAGGATACAGTTTTAAAGGTACCTTAGAAATTGGCTAGTTGGACAAGTTTTCCCTGCAAAAAGAGAAAGTTGGGGTACTATAATGGACATCATTTGAGCTGATACTGGACTGAATGCCAGATTCAGGACTTCAAAGAAATGCAAATCAGCCAAGCAAAAGGAAACTGGTTAGGAGAAAGGAATTATGAGTCTTTAGAAAGTTGTAAGTAGGAAGACTCATTTAGAAAGTAAATAAGAATGATCGATTTTAAAAGCTCTGGTGAAAATGGTGTAGTGTTGGACTATTTGATTCAATGAAGGAAGCATCATAGAAGTCCAACCTATACATCAAGAAAACAAAACAGCAATAGCTGCCATACATGGAAATTTAACAATGAATCACTGCTTATTGGCTTTCCCCAAACATTGTTTACTTTCCTTTTATGTATATGTTTAATAACAGGATGAAATGTTTGATATGTATTGTATAAGACATGTATCAAGGATTCAATATTTTACATATCATTATCTCTCTTAGAAATGATTAGCCCTAGCTCTTATGCACTTGTTACTTAATTTTTATATTGCTTTAAGGCATAGTGACACTGTTATTTTTAATTAACTTGATCTTTGTTTCATTTATTAACAGTGTCTCTCCAATAACACAGAAGTTCTGTTCCATTCAGTCGCTCAGTCACATCCGACTCTTTACAAAGTCTTGGACTCAAGGCTTCCTTATCCGTTACCATATCCTGGAGCTTACTCAAACTCATGTCCATCACTTAGGTGATGCCATCCGACCATCTCATCCTCTGTCATCTCCTTCGCCTCCTGCCTTCAATCTTTCCCAGAAAAAGGATCACTTCCAATGAGTCAGTTCTTCACATCTGGTGGCCAAAGTATTGGAGATTCAACTTCAGCATCAGTCCTTCCAATGAACAACCAGGACTGATCTCCTTTAGGATGGACTGGTTGGATCTCCTTGCAGTCCAAGGGACTCTTCCAATGAGTCAGTTCTTCACATCTGGTGGCCAAAGTATTGGAGATTCAACTTCAGCATCAGTCCTTCCAATGAACAACCAGGACTGATCTCCTTTAGGATGGACTGGTTGGATCTCCTTGCAGTCCAAGGGACTCTCAAGAGTCTTCTCCAACACACCAGTACAAAAACATTAACTCTTTGGTGCTCAGCTTTCTTTGTAGTCCAACTCTCACATCCATACACAACTGCCAGAAAAACCATAGCTTTGACTAGATGGGACTTTGTTGGCAACGTAATATTGCTACTTTTTAATATGCTATCTAGGTTGATCATTACTTTTCTTCCAAGGATCAAGGGTCTTTTAATTTCACAACTTCAGTCACCATCTGCAGTGATTTTGGAGCCCAGAAAAATAAAGTCTCTCACTGTTTACATTGTTTCCTCATCTATTTGCCATGAAGTGATGGGACTGGATGCCATGATGTTAGTTTTCTGAATGCTGAGTTTTAAGCCAATTTTTTCAATCTCCTCTTTCACTTTCATCAAGAGGCTCTTTAGTTCTTCACTTTCTGCCATAAGGATGGTGTCATCTGCATATCTGAGGTTATTGATATTCTCCCAGCAATCTTGTTCCCAGCTTGTGCTTCATCCAGCCCAGCATTTCTCATGATGTGCTCTGCATATAAGTTAAATAAGCAGGGTGACAATATATAGCCTTGATGTACTCCTTTCCCTATTTGGAAGCAGTCTGTTCTGTTGCTTCTTGACCCGCATACAGATTTCTCAGGAGACAGGTCAGGTGGTCTGGTATTCCATCTCTTGAAGAGTTTTCCAGTTTGTTCTAATAAACATAATCAAAGGCTTTGGCCTAGTCAATAAAGCAAAAGTAGATGTTTTTCTGGAACTCTCTTGCTTTTTCCATGATCCAGACAATGTTGACAACTTGATCTCTGGTTCCTCTGCCTTCTCTAAAACCCGCTGAACATCTGGAAGTTCAGTGTTTACATATTGCTGAAGCCTGGCTTGGAGAATTTTGAGCATTTCTTTACTAGTGTGTGAGATGAGTGCAAATGTGTGGTAGTTTGAGCATTCTTTGGCATTGCCTTTCTTTGGGATTGGAATGAAAACGGACATTTTTCAGTCCTCTGGCCACTGATGAGTTTCTAAAATGCTGAAATATTGACTGCAGCACTTTCACAGCATCATCTTTTAGGATTTGAGATAGCTCAACTGGAATTCCATCACCTCCACTAGCTTTGTTTGTAGTGATGTTTCCTAAGGCCCACTTGACTTCACATTGTGGGATGTCTGGCTCTAGTTGAGTGATCACACCAACATGATTATGTGGGTGGTGAAGATATTTTTTTGTACAATTCTTCTGTGTATTCTTGCCATCTCTTCTTAAGATCTTCTGCTTCTGTTAGGTCCAGACCATTTCTGTCCTTTATTGAGCCCAAATGTTCCCTTGATATCTCTAATTCTCTTGAAGGGATCTCTAGTCTTTCCCATTCTATTTTTTTTTTCTCAATTTCTTTGCATTGATCACTGAGGAAGGCTTTCTCATCTCTTCTTGCTGTTCTTTGGAACTCTGCATTCAAATGGGTATATCTTTCCTTTTCTCCTTTGCTTTTCCCTTCCTTTTCTCCTTTGCTTTTCCCTTCTCTTCTTTTCACAGCAATTTGTAAGGCCTCCTCAGACAACCATTTCGCTTTTTTGCATTTCTTTTCCATGGAGATGGTCTTGATCCCTGTCTCCTGTACAATGTCACAAACCTCCGTCCATAGTTCATCAGGCACTCTGTCTATTAGATCTAGTCCCTTAAATCTATTTCTCACTTCCACTGTATAATCATAAGGGATTTGATTTAGGTCATACCTGAATGGTCTAGTGGTTTTCCCTACTTTCTTCAATTTAAGTCTGAATTTGGCAATAAAGAGCTCATGATCTGAGCCACAGTCAGCTCCCAGTCTTGTTTTTGCTGACTGTACAGAGCTTCTCCATCTTTGGCTGCAAAGAATATAATCAATCTGATTTTGGTGTCGACCATCTGGTGATGTCCATGTGTAGAGTTTTCTCTTGTGTTGTTGGAAGAGGGTGTTTGCTATGACCAGTGCATTCTCCTGGCAAAATGCTATTAGTCTTTGTCCCGCTTCATTCTGTCCAAGGCCAAATTTGCCTGTTACTCCAGATGTTTCTTGACTTTCTACTTTTGCATTCCAGTCCCCTATAATGAAAAAGATATCTTTTGGGGGTGTCAGTTCCAGAAGGTCTTGTAGGTCTTTATAGAACCATTCAACTTCAGCTTCTTCAGCACTACTGGTTGGGGCATAGACTTGGATTAACAGAGATCATTCTGTCATTTTTGAGATTGCATCCAAGTACTGCATATCAAACTCTTTTGTTGACTATGATGGCTACTCCATTTCTTCTAAGGGATTCCTGCCCACAGTAGTAGATATAATGGTCATCTGAGTTAAATTCTCCCATTCTAGTCCATTTTAGTTCACTGATTCCTAGAATATTGACGTTCACTCTTGCCATCTCCTGTTTGACCAATTCCAATTTGCCTTGATTCATGAACCTAACATTCCAGATTTCTATGCAATATTGCTCTTTACAGCATCGGACCTTGCTTCTATCAACATCCACAACTGGGTCTTGTTTTTGCCTTAGCTCCATCCCTTCATTCTTTCTGGAGTTATTTCTCCACTGATCTCCAGTAGCATATTGGGTACCTACCAACCTGGGGAGTTAATCTTTCAGTGTCCTGTCTTTTTGCCTTTTCATACTGTTCATGGGGTTCTCAAGGCAAGAATACTGATGTCGTTTGCCATTCCCTTTTCCAGTGGTCCACATTCTGTCAGACCTCTCCGCCATGACCCATTCTTCTTGGGTGGCCCCACATGACATGGCTTAGTTTCACTGAGTTAGACAGAGCTGTTGTCTATGTGAGCAGTTTGGCCAGTTGTCTGTGATTGTGGTTTCAGTGTGTCTGCCCTCTGATGCCCTCTCCCAGGGCCTACCATCTTACTTGGGTTTCTCTTACCTTGGATGTAGGGTAGTTCTTCATGGCCACCCCTCCTGACCTTTCATCAAAAGATCATTTGATTGCTGAGAAACTTCCTCAAAACAACTTCTGGACATCCCTGGAGGACACCAGGCACCTCAGAAAGACTGCCTATTCTCTTTGAAAGGAGGTAGGACAAAATATAAAAGATAAAAAGAGAGACAAAAGAGTTAGGGAGGCAGACCTTTCCTGGGGAGGGAGTCATGAAGAAGGAGAAGTTTCCACACAGTAGGAAACCCTTTCACAGGCGGGTCTGTGGGTAGTTTTTAAAGCTCAGAGGGTGAATGTAACTGGGAGGGGAAAACACGTGCGCATGTGTGCGCGCGCGTACACACACACACACACACACACACACACACAATACAGCCTAACTGCAACTGTGGAAAAGAGAACTTTCCTGAGAAAGGCTCTAACCTAACAACCTAATGTGCAGCCTGGTCCTGCTCACAGAGAAAGGATTGATTGAATACCAAAGGAGAGGCATCTGGCTGCAAACCGGCCCCTCCCCCGCCCAGGGCCAGAGAGGCAGGCTTTTGACAGCCAGAGCCTGAAGGCAAGGGGTTTCTACAACCTCAGCCCCAGAGATGACATCCTCCACCAAACTGTGCGCAGGTTCCCCGCTGCTAACCATAACTTCCTGGGATCCTGGACGGTTGACATCCACAAGGTGGGTCGCAGCCTGAGGTCAGCTCTCCAGAGGAGACACACTGCACGTCTAAGATGGTGATTTGGTGCACGCGGGAAACTGAGAGGCTGGGACTGGGAAGGTGATTAAGATGCCCAGCCCACATGGGACAGTGCGCTCGCCAAGCACCTGGTCTCCTGAGCTGCTCGAACCTGGGAAGGGCACAAAATGCACACCCAACCCACAGAGACTGAGCCCGAACTGTGTTCTGAGTGTCTCCTGTGGAGGTACTGGTAAGCAGTGGCCTGAAGCAGGGGCTCTGGGAGCAGCAGAGCTTGGTATGGCAGAAGCCCTCTTGGAGGAGGTTGCCATTAACCCCACCATAAAACCACCAGAACTTACACAGGACTGCAGAAACAGACTCTTGGAGGGCACAAGCAAAACCTTGTGTGCACCAGGACCCAGGAGAAAGGAGCAGTGACTCCCACAAGAGACTGACCCAGACATGCCCATGAGTGTCCAGGAGTCTCCAGCAGAGGCATGGGACCTTTTTAATGAGGTTGCCATTTTCTTCATTACCTCCACCATAGTTTGGTCTTAAGTCAAGCAACAAGGAGGTAACACAGCTCCATCCATCAACAGAAAATTGGGTTAAAGATTTACTGAATGTGGCCCCAATTACCCAACAGAACAAGATCCAGTTTGACCCTTAGTCAGTCCCTCCCATCAGGAAGCTTCCATAAGCCTCTAATCCTTGTTGATAGAGGGAATACAGACTGAAAATCACAGTCACAGAAAACTAACCAAACTGATCACATGGACCTAGCTCAATGAAACTATGAGCCATGCTGTGTAGGGCCACCCAAGTGGGACGGGTCATGGCAGAGAGTTCCAACAAAACGTGGTCCACTGGAGAAGGGAATGGCAAACCACTTCAGTATTCTTGTCTTGAGAACCCCATGAACAGTATGAAAAAATAACATAGAAACTTTAAAGGAATTTCTATGTGACTGTCATAATGCTAGACATTAAGTACTTGGTTAACTTTCACATATGTAAAAAAGCTTGTGTTTAATCATCTTCACACTCATTTTTACAGAATATCTCAATTAACATCAAATCTATTTTAGAGGAGATTATATAGAATCTTGTGGGAAATTCTGAAAGAGATGGGAATACCAGACCACCTGACCTGCCTCTTGAGAAATCTGTATGCAGGTCAGGAAGCAACAGTTAGAACTGGACATGGGACAACAGACTGGTTCCAAAGAGGAAAAGGAGCAAGTCAAGGCTGTATATTGTCACCCTGCTTATTTAACTAATATGCAGAGTACATCATGAGAAACGCTGGACTGGAAGAAACACAAGCTGGAATCAAGATTGCTGGGAGAAATATCAATAACCTCAGATATGCAGATGACACCACCCTTATGGCAGAAAGTGAGGAGGAGCTAAAAAGCCTCTTGTTGAAAGTGAGAGAGGAGAGTGAAAAAGTTGGCTTAAAGCTCAACATTCAGAAAACGAAGATCATGGCATCTGGCCCCATCACTTCATGGGAAATAGATGGGGAAACAGTAGAAACAGTGTCAGACTTTGTTTTTTTAGGCTCCAAAATCACTGCAGATGATGACTGCAGCCATGAAATTAAAAGGCGCTTACTCCTTGGAAGGAAAGTTATGACCAACCTAGATAGTATATTCAAAAGCAGAGACATTACTTTGCCGATTAAGGTCCGTCTAGTCAAGGCTATGGTTTTTCCTGTGGTCATGTATGGATGTGAGAGTTGGACTGTGAAGAAGGCTGAGCGCAGAAGAATTGATGCTTTCGAACTGTGGTGTTGGAGAAGACTCTTGAGAGTCCCTTGGACTGCAAGGAGATCCAACCAGTACATTCTGAAGGAGATCAACCCTGGATGTTCTTTGGAAGGAATGATGCTAAAGCTTAAACTCCAGTACTTTGGGCACCTTATGCGAAGAGTTGACTCATTGGAAAAGACCCCGATGCTGGGAGGGATTGGGGGCAGGAGGAGAAAGGGACGACCGAGGATGAGATGGCTGGATGGCATCACGGACTCGATGGACATGAGTCTGAGTGAACTCCGGGAGTTGGTGATGGACTGGGAGGCCTGGCATACAGCGATTCATGGGGTTGCAAAGAGTCGGACACGACTGCGCGACTGAACTGAACTGAACTGAACTGAACTTCCTCTATCAGTTGGATATATGCTCCATAGGCAATAAATATTAATTAATTAATAGAGTTCAATAAGAGTTTTCCTCCAATGAAAATATATGTTTGTTAATTTTAAGGTAAAAATAGCATATTTTGAAAGTTTAAGAGAGAGTTTTCACTCTTACATTTATACATACATATATTCTTTTGAACTTTAAAAATTTTAATAGCCTTTTTATTGGTTCTTTTATCCCATTATGCATCTTGAATTTATTTCTTTCCCTATTATAGTATATTTTCTAGTGATAATTTGGGCAAACTGCATGAGATAAGCTTTGAAAATGTTTACATATTGAAAACATTTTTACTTTATGCTTGTTCTTGAAGTAATAATGTGAATGGATATAGAATTATTGGTTAAATTTTTCTCATTTCAGATATACAATTTTATTGCCTTCTCATGTTCAATATTTTTATAAAAGTGTATTATATCTGGAGGTCTCTTCTTTATATATAATCCAACTCCTCTTCTGGTAGCTTTTAGATTTCTCTCTTTATCTATCATATTAAAGTCTTTCATCAAGGTGGTCTAAGGTGGCCTTTCTTTAATCCAGCAGTATTTATTCTTTATTTCAATCTGAAAAAGTATGCCTTTCTTTCAGTCTGAGACATTACACATGATTATATTTTAAAAGTTCCTCCTTTTCTGGTTATCCATCCTTTACTTCTTGCCAGTACAATTATGAATGTCAGAATTCTAGTTCTGCTCTCCATATCTCTTCACATTTCCTTTATGCTCTTCATCTCTTTATCTATTTGGGTGAAAATCTCAGGGAAATAGAACTCTTGACTTGAATAAGCAGTGTAACAGTATTTTCATTGGCACTGTGCCAATTTTTAATTATCTTATCAACTTTTTAATTTAAAATTTATTTTAATAATATTTTATCCCCAGTTCAGTTCAGTTCAGTTCAGTCACTCAGTCACGTCCGACTCTTTGCAACCCCATGAATCACAGCACACCAGGTCTCCCTGTCCATCACCAAATCCCAGAGTTCACTCAAACTCATGTCCATTGAGTCCGTGATGCCAGAGAACACTATTTTTCATAACCAAACATTCTTGATTAATTAACAAATAGTTCTTTCTTACCTCTCTATAAATAATCATACTTATTTTACATTCTTGTCTATATTGCTCAAGTATCTCTATGTTTTTAATATAAATTTTTCCATTTGTTTTATCTTCTGAATTGAATTGAGTCTCTTTAAATATATTTACAAAGTAGAAATAGAGACCCAGATATAGAGAACAAATATATGGATACTATGAGGGAAAAAGGGAAGTCAGGTGAACTGGGAGATTGGAATTGAGATATATACACTATGATGCTATATATAAAATAGATAACTAATGTGGATCTATTGTATAGCACAGAGGATTCTACTCAGTGTTCTGTGGTGACCTAAACGGAAGGAAATCCTCAAAATAGGGGATATATGTATATGTATAGTGATTCTCCTTGTTCTAGAGTAGAAACTATTAATAATACAACATTGTAAAGCAACTATAATCCAACAAATTTATTTTAAAAATTAAAATAAAAGTCTATGAATATATATGTGCTGTGCTGTGCTTAGTCGCTCAGTCATGTCTGACACTTTGCAACCCCACGGACAGTAGCCGGCCAGGCTCCTCTGTCCATTGGATACTCCAGGCAAGAATACTGGAATGGATTGTCATGTCCTAGTCCAGGGTGTGTGTGTGTGTGTATATATATATATAGTCAGCGTCCTTCATAGATATATATCATTTTTCTGATTTCTGATCCCTGAAATGTCTACTTCTTATTTGAGAGAGTGGTGGTGGTGGTAGTTATCATTATATCTTTTCCATTGTCCCTATGGATTTGCTCCAGGAGGAAACCACTGCCATACTTGATCCTCGTGAAGGCTATTCATTAATTCAATAAACACTGGTTATGGATGAGCTGTTATTCACAACTGCCTACACTGTAGATAGACTGAAAAAAACTAGGTTCCTCTTCTGAAATACTTTTGGCTGAAGTATTTTACACAGATCTCATGAAGCTAAAAAACATCAATATTCAGATTATAGGCTAAAAAAGACATAATTCTTTCTACTGAGACAGATAGATAGAAGGTACAGTAGCTAAGCAAATAGATTCTGGAATAAGACTACCTGAGTTCAGATGTAGGCTCTCTTCCATAATATCTGTGGTTTTGGCTGAGTTGATCTCCCTCATCTGAATTTGTTGTGCCTTTTAAAAAAAATCTGAATAAGTACATTAAGCCTTACTTAATAGAATTTTGCAAGAATTAAGTGAATTGATAACCTTATAGTTCTTAGAAGTATAAAGTTCTATGTAAATGTTTTGTTATGCCTAGCCACAATACAGAACTTCTAGATTTTAGACTATCATCAGTATTAAGAAAATAAAACGTATTTCAGGGATTTTCAAGGATAACAAGAATTTGGACACCAACGACTTAGAATGTTTTTCCACATTAAGTGTTTTACTATAAGTTCTTGCTTTGGTTGCATTGCTGTGGGTGTGATCCAATAGATAGATTTGTGTGTGTCTTTTAGTATTTGACATCAGTTGGGTATCTGTAGTCTGGGAGCATAAAATTGGAGAAGGCAATGGCACCCCACTCCAGTACTCTTGCCTGGAAAATCCCATGGACATAAGAGCCTGGCAGGCTACAGTCCATGGGGTCGCTAGGAGTCGGACACGACTGAGTGACTTCACTTTCACTTTTCACTTTCATGCATTGGAGAAGGAAATGGCAACCCACTCCAGTGTTCTTGCCTGGAGAATCCCAGGGACAGGGGAGCCTGGTGGGCTCCTGTCTATGAGGTCACACAGAGTCGGACACGACTGAAGCGACTTAGCAGCAGCAGCAGAACATAAAATAATGAACAAGTCTAAGATCATTTTACATTAAATATAGTACTTTCTTGGAGAAGGCAATGGCAACCCACTCCAGTATTCTTGTCTAGAGAATCCCCATGGACAGAGGAGCCTGGAGGGCTATAGTCCATGGGGTCACAAAGTCAGATATGACTAAGCGACTAACACACACACACACACACACACACACACAGAGTACTTTCTGGATTTTACATAAGACCACTAATGCTAATGTGCATGCACAACATTTATTAATAGTTAATAAATATAACCATAGTACTTATTTGATCAGTATCAAAATGTACTGGTTTATGGAATGAAGCACTCAATGGCAAAAAACAAAAGTGAAGGCCTTGTGAATCCATTTCAAGAGGAGTCATTATAACCAGTTTGCAAGAAGAAACCAAGAACCAGTGCAGAATTTTTATTTTAATTTCTTAATTTAAACCTTTACTTCCAAGGTTAATTACTAAAATAGCATATGTCTTTCATTTGGTACAATAGTCTAAGCTTTTCAGGCTTTTCTAGGAGAGGGAGAGTATCTTTCTTTTCTTTTCTATTTTCTCATAACAAATAAAACAATTAGCAGTGACAGAAAATAGTTAAAATACTCCTGCTTGTGTTTCAGTCCCCTCATGATTTCAATTCACAGTTCTGACTTGAAACCATCATTTCTACTCAGTCTTGCTTCTCCAGTGTGGTTCTTCCCTTGTTTAGTTATACAAGGAATTAGTCATTTGCTTAAGCCACACATATCCACACGTATGGTATCATTCTTTAATCATGTCTTCCACGTGTTTATCCCATTAACTGCCAGGTCCTTTTGTTTCTACCTGCTATGTATGTCTTAAAGTCATCTACAAATGAAAATAATGTTAGATTGGCCTCTGATTCCCTTACCTAACATCAGAAGGTAGAATATATTCAAATAACATCAACATATTTCTGACAAGGAAAACTATTCTCTAAAATATTGTTTAAAAATGAATTGCAAGAATTCAAGACAATGATTTTCCACTTACTTATTAAAATAAAATAGTTGAGAAAATGCTTTCATGTAATACTGATCAGTCAAACAGAGAACTCAAGATAGAAAAAAGACTAGAAGTAGAAAGAAATGGTAGAAATCTTAGTAGAATGCAGACTCTGTGAAGGCAAAAATATTTGTTTTGTTCATAACCGAAGTCCAGTGCCTAGAACAGTCACATACAGTGAGCATTCATTACTATTTGATGAATGAATAGATGCTTAATTATGTATACCTTATCTCATTCAGTCTATATAACATATATTTATATCTGAATGGATAATGTTGGATTTTATGCTAAGATGATGTGCAATGTGAAGTATCGCTACTATAGAATAGATAAAATATAAGAAACCTTTATACCTTAGAGTTGCATAAAATGATATTGGTAAACATGTTCTGAAAGTCTATCTCATGGATAAGAGGAGGGGAGGAAGTTATACAGTGAAGATCATTGTAAGGGTTTTATTTTATTAGGATGTGAGGGAAAACAGTAAGAGATCATAGTGGTAGATGAAGCAAAACAGTGATTTCTTATTTTGATATAAAATAAAGTAAGATATATTTCATTATAAATTCTGAGGAAGGAGAATTAAATAAAATTCTAAATTTATAATGAAAAAGTAGACTGAGCAGGTAATGTAAAGGCAAAGAAATAAATAGCAAATAATTATTACTCATATTAAAAATAGATTTTACCATTAGAAGATAAGAGATAGCAAGATTGGATTGAAAAAATAGCAATTATTTGTGCTTATTACAGAAGTGCTAAGATAATATAATTAGATGAAAATGGGGTGTGCAAAGAGAAACCAGGAAATGCTCATAAAATGGAAGTAGCAACAGTGATATGATTACCAAACAAGATATTTAAAAATGAGGTATTAAACAGGATATCATTATGTAATGATATGATTCTAAGTGAAAGACCTCACGGTAAAAAATCTATAACGTGTATCTGAAGGTAACTATAAAGATTAACAACTGCTATAAATGCACAGAGATCATGCAAAATATACTATCATATAGGAAGACTTCAATTCTACAAGTTAGACTAGAAGTTAAAATACAAATGAGGCAATAAGAAAGTGAATAGTCGTTCAACAAAGATGCATTTGTGTAAAACACTGCATCTTTCAAAAAGAAAGGATGCATATTTTTATTAAACTGTAGAATATTTATACAAATTCAATTAGCTACTGGGCTACCAAGAAAATTTTAACTGATAGTATATACTAGAAGTCTTGCAACTTGCATTTTCTGATTAAAATCTAATACCATTAGAAATAAAATAGAGTTGACAGAGTATTTAAAGTAGAAATTAAGGAACACATCACTTAAACAACCCTTGAATAAATTAGGAAATTAAGAGAGAAATCCATGCATAACATAAGAAGCAGTTAAATTTGTATTGAAACCTAATGACTGTATTGCATCATCTCACATAATTTACATGTAAAAAAATGAAATTAAAACATTCTTTAACAGCATACACAAGAAACAAACTCAAAATGGATTACAGACCTAGATGTAAAACCAAATACTATGAAATTATTCCAGGAAATCATGGGCTTCATTCTTTGACATAAATCGCAACAATGTATTTTTCGACGTTTCCCAGAGTAGTGGAAATAAAAACAAAATAAACAATGGGACCTAGTTAAACCCAAAACCTTTTGAATGTAAAGAAAATCATAAACAAAATGAAATACAACCCACAGAATGGGAGAGAATATTTGCAAACTATGTTACTAACAAAGGATTAGTCTCAAAATTTAAAAATAGCACATGCAGCTCAATATCAAATAAGCAAACAATGCAATCAAAAAATGGGCAAAAGACCTAAATAGATATTTCTTCAAAGAAGATATGCAGATTGCCAAGAAGCACTTGAAAAGATGTTCAACATCATTATTAGAGAAACACAGATCAAAACTACAATGAGATATCACCTCACACCAGGCAGAATGGCCATCATCAAAAAACCTACAAGCAAAATATGCTGGAGAGGGTTTGGAGAAAAGTAAACCCTCCCATATTTTTGGTGGGGATATAAATTACTGCAGCCAGTAGGGAGATTCATTCAGAAACTAAAAACAGAGCTACATATGATCGGGCAACCCCCACTCCTGGGCATATATCTGAAGAAAACTATAGTTTGAAAAGATACATACACCCCAGTGTTCATTGCATTGCTGTTTATAGTAGCCAAGACATGGAAACAAACTAAATGTCCATGGGCTTCATTCTTTGACATAAATCGCAACATGTATTTTTCGATGTTTCCCAGAGTAATGGAAATAAAAACTAAGATAAACAATGGGATCTAGTTAAACCCAAAACCTTTTGAATGTAAAGAAAATCAGATGAATGGATAAAGAAGATGTAGTATGTATGTACAACAGGGTATTATTCAACCTGGAGACTTTTATACTAAGTTAAGTAAGTCAGACAGAGAAAGACAAATATTATCTGATATTGCTTATATGCAGAATCTTAAAATAAAAGATAGGAAAAAACTTGTTTACAAAACAGAAACAGACTCAAAAATTTAGGGAATAAACTTATGTTACCAGGGAAGAAGGACTGGGGGCAGGGATACATTGGGAGTTTGGGACTGACTTGTACTCAGTTATATGTAAAATGGATAAACAGAGACCTCTGTACAGCACGTGGAAATCTGTTCAAACCTCTGTAATAAGCTAAATGGGAAAAGAATTTGAAAAATAATAGATACATGTATATGTATAACTTAACCACACTTTGCTATAACCTAAAGCTCAGATATGCAGATGACACCACCCTTATGGCAGAAAGTGAAGAGGAACTAAAGAGCCTCTTGATGAAAGTGAAAGAAGAGAGTGAAAAAGTTGGTTTAAAGCTCAACATTCAGAAAATGAAGATCATGGCATCTGGTCCCATCACTTCACGGAAAATAAATGGGGAAACAGTGTCAGACTTTATTTTTCTGGGCTCCAAAATCACTGCAGATAGTAGTTGCAGCCATGAAATTAAAAGACGCTTACTCTTTGGAAGGAAAGTTATGACCAACCTAGATAGCATATTAAAAAACAGAGATGTTACTTTGACAACGAAGGTCCATCTAGTCAAGGCTATGGTTTTTCCAGTGGTCCTGAATGGATGTGAGAGTTGGACTGCAAAGAAAGCTGAGTGCCAAAGAATTGATGCTTCTGAACTGCGGTGTTGGAGAAGACTCTTGAGAGTCCCTTGGACTGCAAGGAGACCCAACCAGTCCATCCTAAAGGAGACCAGTCCTGGGTGTCCGTTGGAAGGACTGATGCTGAGACTGAAACTTCAATACTTTGGCCACCTCATGCAGAGTTGATTCACTGGAAAAGACCCTGATGGTGGGAGGGATTGAGGGCAGGAGGAGAAGGACATGACAGAGGATGAGATGGCTGGATGGCATGAGTTTGGGTGAACTCTGGGAGTTGATGATGGACAGGGAGGCCTGGCGTGCTGTGATTCATGGGGTCGAAAAGAGCTGGACACGACTGAGCGATTGAACTGAACTGAACTGAACAGAACTGAAAGCTAACAGGACATTGTTAATTAACTATACTCTGATATAAAATAAAGATGAAATAAAAACTTTATGTCCATAGACAATTCAGAAAAAAATGTAAAATTTTAGATGCCTTATTTATTATAGATAGAAAAATTTAATAGACACAAATTAGGTAACTAAAAAATTAAAAATAAGAAAAACAATATAGACCAGAAAATTAAGTAGGGTTAAAATATGAAATTACTGTTATAGTAACCACACACACACACGCAAACTGGACTGGATAAGTAAATCCAAAAGCTGGTTCTTTAAGAAAACCAATAAAATTAACTTACACAGTACTGATTATGGGAAAAGATGAACACAAAATTAATAAAGAAAAATGACATAAAATTATTATGAAGGAAAGAAATATATTTAAATCATAAGAAACCTTACAGGATTTTTGAGATTATTATATACTAGTCCATAACAACACAGTTGAAAACCTTTGGGAAATATAAGATTTTTCTAGGAAATATAGTTATTAAAACTTTTGAAATTTAGACAACTTCATAATCATAGCAACGATTAGAAAATTGACTATAGTTCTATAATGAAAAATGCACAGTTGAAATGAAGGTCACAGTTGAATTTTATCTAACATTAAAACATTTAATACTTTTAAAGAACTTCAGGTCATGGGAAATGATGGGAAAGTCCTCAGTTTACAGTATAATGCCATAATAACTTTCAAACTAAAACCTACTTAAAGGTAATATAAACAAAGCTATATTTCATTTATGAATATCAAATCAAAAAATTAAAGAAACTCATTACAACAGTAAATTAACACTTGTTGCTACTTGCCTCTCCCAACCTTGTTGACATCTAATGGAAATTATCAAGACAAATATGTATAAATAATATATATATTTTTGATTAGCACTCCTAGGTTTGTATAGTAGAAGAATTGCCCAATCTTATTGGAAAAACCTGCCCCATTGATACCTTATTCAAAAACCTTTCCCAGTTGAAATAAGACTTACAGTTCAGTTCAGTCATCAGTTCTGTCCGACTATTTGTGACTCCATAGATTGCAGCACGCCAGGCTTCACTGTCCATTACCAACTCCTGGAGCCTACTCAAACTCATGTCCATTGCATCAGTGATGCCATCCAACCATCTCATCCTCTGCGTCCCTTTCTCCTCTTGCCTTCAATCTTTCCCAGCATCAGGGTCTTTCCCAATGAGTCAGTTTTTTTGCATTAGGTGGCCAAAGTATTGGAGTTTCAGCTTCAGCTTCAGTCCTTCCAATAAATATTCAGGACTGATTTCCTTTAGGATTGACTGGTTGGATCTCCTTTCAGTCCAAGGGACTCTCAAGAGTCTTCTCGAACACCACAGTTCAAAAGACTTACAAGTCAATATTAAACAAAAAAAAAATGTTGCTAATGAATCTAGATCTTATGTGAAATTTAAGAATGTGTCAGAATTCTTAACTAAGGCTAGAAACTCAAAAGCTTAAAAAAATAAGTGGGATTTAATAATTTATTATAAAACTTCAACAAAATACAATATGCTTGGGGAAAAAAAAACACCTTGTAACCCAAATGAAATAAACACAAATTTATGTCTAGAGTAGGCAAAGAGTTTCTCAGAAATTGAAAAGAATACATAACCAACTTGAATAAAAATTGGTGGCAAATATGTCCATAAAATTTATGGAAGAGTACATCTAAAAGCTACATAAAAATAAGATTAAAAAAAAGTAAATCTGACTGAGAAGAAAAAAACATGATACCTGTTTTTGCTTTGCATTTTGTTAACCGATAATAACAAAGTTAAATTATGGCATTCTATCAAATGTCCACAGTCATCAAATTAGCTATAGTTAGGAAGAGTTATAATACCTATTTCATGGATGGGGGAAGGATTGTGAGGAAAGAATGGAAATGTAAAGTGTCATCACCCTTTTGGAAAGAGGTGTGACTGTATCTCTTAATATCAAAAAATACCTCAAGACTTTGACCCAGATATCCCATTCATAGGAATTCATCACATGGAAACAAAAACATTAATAAGTACAAAAAATAAAAAGAGCCTTTACCTAAGTATGCTTACTTTGTAATTGATAAAGATAAATTAGATAGAAGAGAATGCATATCAATGTAGAAATGGGTAATAAATTGAGACACAGCTACTCCAAGATGGTTTGCTTTATGAAAAAATACATTGGAGCTATACAAACTAATGTGAAAATGTTTTCACAATACTTTGCTAGGAGACGATCAGATAAAGAAAAGTATAAAAATAATCCCATATTGTATTTAATGTCCAAGATCTCCTCTAAATATGCTAATTTGTATATTTGAATTTGGAAGAAAATATGGAAAGAAAAAATTGAATTGTAAACATAAGTTACCCCCTTGTGTTGGAGTGCAGTGGTTAGATGTAAGAAATCATAAGAGCAGAAGGAGGAGGAAGACAAAGAAAGAACAGAACAGAAAATTAAAACTGAATGTACAAAATAAGTAAAACAGAGAATGTAATTTCTTTTTTTTTTTTTCTTTCTCGCTCCCTGTTCCTCCCGACCCCTCCACCCACCTTCCCTCCGCCCCTCGCTGCTCGTCCCTCCCCGTAATTTCTTAAGAAAAGAAATATGCTTTCAAAACAGGTTCTAAAGATTGTTTGGCTTTATCAAATTTTATAATCACATATGTACTCTTGTGGATTACATTTACATTTTCTCAACATATATCAATTGTTTAATAAAATCAAACCAAACCGATTGTTGACAGCATGGCACTTTTTGAACTGAAATCCGTGGAGACTTATCCAAGTATTAGAAAAGCAATTTGCACAGAAATAGGTTTTAGTGTACTGTTGTAAGAAAAATGTCCTGAAGTATGACCACCAAATCTTTCTGTGTTCTCCCATGGACAGTCCTACTCAGTGGATCTTTCAGGTGGTCTGAAATTGATCAACTGGATTACAGATATCCATTGCATTTTGGGTGATAAAAACAGCTTTGTGGTTGTATTTTGAAACTTTTATTCTAATTAAGACCATATAATATTTTGAATAAAATTCAGTCTATTTTTTGAAAGTTCTTATTTTCAAGGCAGCATCTGCTAAATGCAGTGAACTAATAAAAATTCCTTTCTTTCTCCAAAGAGGACCTCTTGGGTCACAACTGATCACATCATCAAGTGAGTCAAGACTGATATTTTCCACTAATAGATTTTCATCAATCTAAGGACTCTGGAAATGAAATTAGGCTAGAATGGAGATATTACAATATCTGAAATAGTTTTCTGATAACAGTCAGTGAACAGTAGAAATGACTCTTAAAGTGTTCCCTAGAATGAATTCATTCTACAAGGGTATTCAGAAAGAAAATTTTTATTCTCAGTAAGAAAAATGTGTGTTCTCTTGGTAACTCCTGGTAGGAATTCCTTGGCTGCCATTCAAGATGAAGACCAAATTGTGAAGATGCCCTATTCAGTGAAACAGGCTACTACCTTTGGACTTGGCTCATCAATAGATAATCAGAAGGAATAGTTCCTGCCTGTCCCTTGGGAGCCACATAGGAATCTGGCTTCTGCTTACTGCTTGTTCATGGGCAGGTCCAGACCGAATGGGGAGCCGGGAAGGCCAGGCACAATGACTCATTCAGGTCTGAACACAAGGAAGGAAATGCTCAATGGTCAAATGCTATGTGGAGTTCCACTCAGAGCACCGCATATTTCCCTGAAACTTGCTTAGGAAAATATTCTAATGCTGTTTTTAGTGTGTTCTATTTGTCATTCTGAAACACAACACATTAGCTACTTTGAACTCCTGGGCACTAAAAATATTTAAGTTACATAAGCAGATGGAGGGAAAGACTAAATGGAGCTTTTAACTCAACACACTCAAAAGCATCTCCTTATTGCCCTAACGAATAGTGCAGCTCTTGTGAGAGGCTGTGGAAAGCCCTGCAGACAGCCAGCCCATGTTGGACAGTGCAAAGGAGCAGAGAAACCAAGATAAACAACCGTGCATAGTTTCTCCTGCTGGAATGAAAAGCAATGTTTTGCAAAAATATATACTCTTTTTCCTATTACTATTACAATTCTTCACGACTTTCATGTCCAGTGGTTGGCTCATTCAGACTTTCAAAATGTTTGAGGGGAGAAGGGAAACAGAACGAAGAGATGTTGCTTTTGTGCCCTATTTCATCCCATGCACATTTGAAAAGCAGACACTATGTAAATATAAAAGAAGCACTTCACATTTACTAGACCATTTATTATTTACCTTTATCTGTGTTTTCTATCTTGCCTCTTTAGGTGTAAGACTTTTCTTTATCTTTGGCACTCCTTTCTAAGGCATTCTGTATCTATATTTAGGACTGTGCCATTGCAGTGAATCTGGAATTTTTTGAGATGTATATTGTCTATGTGTTGACCTTATATATGGAATATATTATATGAGTGATGAGAGAATCTTTATAGGGGATCCTATGATACATAGCTTTCTTATGCATGTAAAAGTAAATTAAATAATGAGGAAAAGCAGAATAAACAGTATATAAATATTCACAATACAATTGTTTTTTAGAAATTATTTTATTTATTTTAATTGAAGGGTAATTACTTTACAATATTGTGGTGGTTTTTGCCATAGATTGACATGAATCAGCCAAGGGTGTACATGCATTACTGAAAACAAATGTAATATTTTTCAACACACACATCAGTTAAAGGGAGGTTAATAACCTAAATCCCTGAGTCTTTGCAGGACAGACTAAAGTACTTTATGGAAAAAAACGGGAAGGGCTTCGTGGTGGTATTATAGGACTTACAGAAAGGCAAAACAGAACGAAATAAATTTTAAACTAAACTTTAGTCCTTGATATTTGACTTAGCGATTGGGTCAAATGTGTGCAAAATTCAAAAGGAAGCTAAGATGGAAATTTGTTTTAAAATCATATTTATACCTAATAAGACAAAGACCTGTTACTTAACTCAAAATATAAATATAACTTCACTTCATGCTAGTTTCCAAAAGAAAGACCTCAAATTTTTCTTACTCTAGGAAAAATAAAAAGACTAAGGCTGTCAAATTAACCTGCTTAGCAATAAAAAGATAATTGTGTAACAGAGATTTCTGAGGGAAATATTTTCTAAAGCCTCTATATTTAAATAATAATAATAAAAGCAATGGTACTAATTAGTGACAAACTCAGACATGAACTAAAATGAGGGGCACAGGATAGAGGAAACTATTTGAACTATTTTGCACTTGAAAATGTCAGACAATTTATTGAGGTTTATTCAGTTGGTTTGGAAGGCCTTAGGACTGGTTATAAAAACATTTAAGAACTAGTGGGACTGTAACTGAGTCAAAGACTAGTGTGAGCACAGAACATTTCAGGTCACTTTATTACACTAGTAAATGAAAGGAACAGATTAATTACTGTTCTTTAGATTAATTACTGTTCTTTTAGCTGAAATCCCATAGATAAAAATCATTAAGAAAGGTAGGCAAAAGTTAGATCAGAAAGAAAATCCATTTTGGGAAAAAAAAAAATGATTACACTCTCTTCATACCCCAACCCGAAAGGAAGATCATACTCCAGTTAATTTATTTCCTGTGTCAGCTTTAATTTCAGGGAAATTTTGCATTCCTTTGTGATCCTTCAGTTTTTAAAAGTAAAGCAAATCTCATAAGTACTAAGCCTACTTCAGAAGAAGATTTTCACAATCTATAAGATCATATTACATAACTACTTGGAGTTCTGAGAAAAAAAGGAGGTGAAGTAATTTTTTACATTGGTATAGACTGATTTTTTTTTACAGTTCTAATTGTATCTAATTTATTTATTTTTTTAGTCTTTTAAAAAATTTTTATTTTTACTTTATTTTACTTTTGAAAACATAGAGTCATTTATAGAAATTGTTATTCAGCTAATTAAATATATTTACATTCAACCTCTAATCATTTACATCCAATCTCTGATCCAGGCTTTATGTTATATATTTCTTACTACAAGAAGAAATCCACCATATTGTCAAGTCACAAATAACCTGAGTCATAGGTTCCGAATTCAAACACTTTACTACTTTTGTAAGGTTCTTTGCTTAATCTCATTCCATTCACTAATCCTCCGAAGTCAGTTGAAAGGCAACATACTTAAAGCAACATTTGCCTCAGAAGGAGGCCTATTTTAAATGAAAATTTGTAGATTTCCAATTCCTGAAACATCATAACCAAGAAGTCGCTTCACATGATTGGCATGGGACACAACAGAAATCAATACATTTCTCTTATAAAAATCTGCAAATGTTTACATAATCTTTTTATAAAATTAATTAATTTTGTGGTGTTCCCTGTAGGCACTGATGTTGTTTTGCCCCCTTGCCCAGTGATGAGTGGGGAGACTCAGAGAAGGAGATGGAACCCACATTTTGAAAACCAAAAATATTATTTTAGGTTTTTCCTCCCCCCTTGGGTACTCTTGGATTACCACGGGAGTTACTTGCTGCCTTTGTGCTAAATGTTCATGTTGGCTCTGGGTGTAGAAAGTGAATCATCTCAGGTGTTGAATGTTTCTTCATAGCTTCAAATTTCAGAACAGCAATTATACACCATTCAATAGGGTATGGGCAGAATTGGTAAAGGAGTATTCACGAATAAGGCATGTTTCAAATCCCACTTATTCTGTTCTCTTATATTACAAACAAAATAAAATAAATAATGACATTAAGAATTCTTTTAAAACTAAAAAGACTCCCTTTCTTTACAAATTGAAGTTTCATGGGTCTCAGGGAAGCCAAGGCCATGAAGTTTTTCTATCCCCTTATCCTACTTTTAGATTTTTTTTTTCACTTGATGGTAATTTAGAGAAAAATGAATGGCTATCATCAAATAACTTTATCCAAGTCACTGGAGCACCCTCTCTTTCTTCTTTCCTCTCCTTAGTTTTCCTACCCGCCACACACACACTGGAATAAGGCTGTGAGCATCATTTTCCTTGTTCTAAAGACATCACAAAAGCAATTGAATAAGTAAGTGTGAACTGCAGCCAACTTTTATTTCTTTTCCTTTTGGCAAATACTGTGGTTCACAAGGCTTCAGCTCCATTCCTCAAGCCTCCAGTCACTCTTACTGTGACTGGTGCAGGCAACCAGGGCAAGAACAGAATCAGAGAAAAAGTACAAAGAAGAACAGGACAGCTGCAGGAGAGGGAGATACACAGGAAATTAATGCTGTCGTTCAATCACTAAGTCATGTCTGACTCTTTGTGACCCCACGGACTGCAGCATTCCAGGTTTCCCTGTCTTCGCTATCTCCCAGAGTTTGCTCAAGCTCATGTCCATTGAGTCAGTGATGCCATCCAACCATCTCATCCTCTGTTGCCCTCTTCTAATTTTGCCTTCAATCTTTCCCAGCATCAGGGTCTTTTCCAATGAATTGGCTCTTTGTATCAGGTGGCCAAATATTAGAAATTGAGTAGATAATTATTTTTCAAAGTAGTTTCTATTATGCATACTTTTATTAGGATTTTTGTAAGGGAAAATGAGGAAAACCTTATAAAATGATACAAAGCTAGACTTTTATAGAGGTAAAGTTATGGCTAGTTCCTATCACTTCTGATTAACAGTCCCAGAAACCCCTTGAATTAAATTTAACTCAACGAGAAAAGCCAAAGTTCTTTGCCATTAAAGTAATGTAGGTATTTACTGATTGCATTATTATTTTAAACAAATAGTCTTTTCCAACTTCCAACAAATGAATTTAATGTAATTCAATTTGAGTAGCTCAAAGTTTACAATACAAAGTCACAGATCTCTGAAGTTGCAAGGAATATTTGCATCAAATATTCACAAGCACTATTCAAATTTAAAGATAGTGAACTAGAAAAGAAACTGAAGGAGGAAAAGTGCAGAAGCAGAGAACAGAAATGAAGAATGAATGAGTAGATTATAAAGTAATTACACTGTTGTGACTGTCTTCAGATTACTATTCCAGTGGACAATTTACAAATCACCTTTTAAATTCTTTCTTCCCTACCTCTATTTTTATACACAACTTCCTGACAAATTTTCCCCAGACATATATTTGAAACAATTCAATGTATTCATGTTTAAATATAATGCCACTGAATTATTTATTTTAGGAACAATCCAGGATGATTTAACATCATTCCAAGAAACTCTACCTCTGTAAAATTTCAACTGCATTAAATATAGCTTCTGAGATTTGTTTAATTCTGTTTGATTTTTAGAATAAAAAATAAATAAACTGAGGTTGAGTCCTTCACATGGCTTGACAAGTTGATCTGCTTGTCACCAGGACTAGTACAGGATAGTAAATATCAGTAAAATTTGGAAGTCTTTTGGTTTATTAGGCTTTTTTGGTCTATTTCAGTCTCAATAATACAATTAGATGATTTGAGAGAAAGATAATTGGTAGATAGCATATATACAACAAAAATCTAAAAAATCTTACGTTGTAAACTAAGTGTTTTGAAAGAATTTTATGAAGACGCCCTTAAAGGATCAGATACTTAATTTTCTAAATGAATCAGGGTCTCAAATGTCACACTGTGGTTTTATTTCTGACTGGTTTTAAGCTTCTTGAAAAGAGAATATCTTGATTCCATTTTAGATGCAACACTTAGACACCTTATAACTGTTCTCTATAAAGACTAATCCTAGAAATAATCAGAGCATGTTAGGTGTAGTTAGTGAATGTAACATCTGAACTAGAGATTTTATCAGTGAGACAAATATAGCTCTGTACGTTCCAAAATTGTGCCCTGAGTAAAAGCTTGTGAATGAAAAATGCCACTAGCCATTTTTTTTTAAATTGGTAATCATACATTCTTTATTTTATTTATTTATTTTTTTGGCTTTAGATGTACTTTATTTTTTTTTTTAAACTTTTTAAAAATAAATAAATAAATAAACAAAAATCGGTAATCAAAGGATATTATAGCTATCAAGCCACTACAGCTTCCCTTGTCAGTGACTCCGTGGGAACTCAAGATGGAAACAAACAGGAAGCTGGTCATCAAGCCCTCAGCACTGCAGCCACCCCGAGGAGACTCAAGAAGGGGATGGAGGGGCATACTGGCCTTAAAAGCTAAGGCGCACGTCAGACGAATGTTGTCAATAAGTCCAAATTCTTGCATCTTCTCATGCACAGAAACACACCAAATTCATTAACTTGAGATGTCTGATTTTCTTTAATGAGCCACACGTTTCTGATGGTCAGACTACCTGGTCTTTGTTGCAAAGACTCTTAGATTTCCCAGCTCCTTCCTTACTCTCTTCAGAGTAATCCCTTAGAGTTAACTGAGAGGCCAGGCCATGTTTCTGGGTTGAAAACCTCAGAAAGTCTGCCAAATAAAATGTAAAATTCTACTTTCGTTGCTGTTGTTTAGTCATTAAGTGAGGTCCGACTCTTTTGCAATCCAGGGACTGTAGCCCACTAGACTTCTCTGTCCATGAGATTTCCCAGGCAAGAAAACTGGAGTGGGTTGCCATTTCTTTCTCTAGCAGAGCTTTCTGACCCAGGGGCCAAACCTGTGTCTCCTACATTAGCAGGCGGATTCTTTGCCACTGAGCCATCTGGGAGCAAAACTCCACTTACATGCGATTTTTTTTTCAGTCTAATGTAAACATATAATATTTTAAATATTTAGTGGAACACTTAAAAAGGTAAAGTATCCAATGGTTAGTATGTATAAGAAGCTAACTAGAATGATATAGTGGTATTAATACTAATAAGGGTGACTAATAATCAAACAGCTTCTTTGCATGTCCCTGTATTTCATTCACACATACATATGTTCATTTGTGTGTTTTTTCTACAGATATAATGCAACAATTATTTCTGTTTTATAGATGAAAATACTGATGTTCAGATCCCCAAGTGACATGGTCATTGACTGCCAAAGCCAGAGTTAGAGCTGGTGTCATTTTATTTTACACTGTCAAAATGAAAACAAGGTCAGTTTTGAAAAATTCTGGAGTTGAATTAAATGAAAAATCAGGGTTATAAGTATTAACCAGTCTGGTCATCTGAATAGTAATCTGAATCTGAATACTCAAGCTCAGAATAATTTATTTAGTTTTCCTTCCACTTTCTCCTCTTTTGATATATCATGCAAATAAATTGTAACAATATTTTTACTTTGGTGAAATACATTTATAAACCATCTTCAAGAGAATCAGACATAAAACACACAGGACTTCTGCAACCTGCAAGATTAAAAGCCTGGTAGCAGCTTTCATCTCACTCTTTACTTGAACCTGTCTGTGCTGACTGAGCTGGCAGACTGTTTAAAGTTCCTGTGGTTTGGGCAAAAGCCAGTCTTTAGAGACACAGTTTCATAGAAGAAGACTTTTTTTTCCCTTATGACTGGCCAAGTTTTAAATCCTTCTTTGGTTGATTCTGATCAGGAAGGTAACACTGTGAGAAGGTACCATGGAGGGTGAGAGTCCTTTTGTTGAGGAGAAGGTATGCTTTGTTAAAAGAAAAATTAGTAATAGGAAAACATCAGCTGTGAAAAGGGATAGAAACAAAAATATTTTTGGTTTATATCCAAAACTAAAAGAGGGGTTATTCTTAAATCACTCTTCTGCCTCTGGACTTGCAACTGCCTGTACATAAAGCCAGACACCCCTTGTCACTTCAGTGTCACTGCCATTCTCCTTGGTTGATTCTGAAGAGACTTTTTATTTCATTCAGTCACTCACTCATTCACCGATGCTTTCCTTCATTTTTCGCTTGTGCCTGCAAAAAACCATGCCACTGTTCTAAATTCCAAGTTTAGCTCTCTAGGTCCATCTCCCTCTACTCTGTAATCATTTAGTCTCAAAATTACTGAAATTTCTTTTTCTTTAATCCAGTGTAGTCTAAAATAGGACAATCTTTTGAAATAGGCAACCTGACTTCTTTTTGGCAAAGAAATGTGTGTCACATATTTCCATATCTTCACTTCAAAAATCTGAATGTAAGTATTTATACATTACTCATGTTAGAATTGGAGAAGGCAATGGCACCCTGCTCCAGTACTCTTGCCTGGAAAATCCCATGGGCAGAGGAGCCTGGTAGGCTGCAGTCCATGGGGTCGCTAGGAGTCGGACACGACTGAGCCACTTCACTTTCACTTTTCACTTTCATACACTGGAGAAGGAAATGGCAACCCACTCTCTTCTTTTTGGCAAAGAAATGTGTGTCACATATTTCCATATCTTCACTTCAAAAATCTGAATGTAAGTATTTATACATTACTCATGTTAGAATTGGAGAAGGCAATGGCACCCTGCTCCAGTACTCTTGCCTGGAAAATCCCATGGGCAGAGGAGCCTGGTAGGCTGCAGTCCATGGGGTCGCTAGGAGTCGGACACGACTGAGCCACTTCACTTTCACTTTTCACTTTCATACACTGGAGAAGGAAATGGCAACCCACTCCAGTGATCTTGCCTGGAGAATCCCAGGGATGAGGGAGCTTGGTGGGCTGCCATCTCGGGTCGCACAGAGTCGGACAGGACTGAAGCGACTTAGCAGCAGCAGGGGCATGTTAGAATAATATAAAAATTACTTCCATATTCTTTGAAAGATACAACAATCACCAATAGCTAAGGCAGAGACTCTTAAGCAAGGGAACATGTAATCCCTTAAATTACAAATAATCCCTCAAGTGAGACTTAATGAATATATGAATATGTGAAATAACGTAATTTTTTATGTCATATGTATATATAGATGTGGGCTTCTCAGAGAGTTCAGCAGTAAAGAATCCACTTGCAATGCAGGAGACATAGGTCAGGAAGCTCCCCTGGAGAAGGAAATGGCAACCCACTCCAGTATTCTTGCCTGGGAAATCTCATGGACAGAGGATCCTGAAGGGCTGCAGTCCATGGGGCCGCAAAGAGTCAGACATGACTGAGCAGGCAGAGCTGTGCTGTGCTGTGCTCTGCTAAGTTACTTCAGCTGTGTCTGACTCTTTGTGACCCTATGGACTTCAGCCCATGAGGCTCCTCTGTCCATGGGGTTCTTCAGGTAAGAATACTGGAGTGGCTTGCAATGTCCTCCTCTGGGAAAGAATACTGGAGTGGCTTGCAATGTCCTCCTCTGGGAAAGAATACTGGAGTGGCTTGTAATGTCCTCCTCTGGGAGATCTTCCTGACCCAAGGANAATCGATCATTTTCTATGTCTTCATACACTATAACTATGAACACTTTGATGACAATTTTAGGACTGAATTTAAATTCTATACTTTGATGTTCTTAGAAGAAATATTTAATAAGTAATTAAATAGTTAAAATATGGAGGACCAATCAACCCCAAGGATATACAATTAAAAAAATAAGCTTTCTATTATATGTAGTCAATCTTATCAAAATCTGTAGATTTATTAGGTTCAGTTGCATTGTACTACCAGCTTTTGTAAAATTTAATAACCTTATTTAGGAATTTAGGCAATAGTTTTATTAACACATTTTATATAGTTTTTTTTTTTTTAGTGTTTATTCAGAAATAATTTGGAAAATACATGTGTTTTAAACTATACCAGGGTGCTCGCTTCGGCAGCACATATACTAAAATTGGAACGATATGGAGATTAGCATGGCCCCTGCGCAAGGATGACATGCAAATTCGTGAAGCGTTCCATATTTTTAGGCAAATAAACCCTCTTCCCTCCTGTCTTAGCTCATCTAATAAAGGCGTTTACTGTTCTATGCTAAAAAAATAAAATAAAATAAACTATACCAAGGCAAAGTAATACTTCTTTTCTTTTCTTTTTGCTTGTTCTTCATCTTTTTTTTTTTTTTTGATAAATGACTTGGAGAAGGCCTCAGCAAAAAGATACCAAATCTTAAAATTTATTATTGTCAATAGTCTGCATGACCTTTACTTTAACTGCATCTTGGCTGTCAGTAATAATCCAAGGCTGCACTTTCAATGATAAAATGAAAGACTTTGCATATTGAATCTCTGGGTCTCCTTGAAAGTGTTCGAATATCACAGTCATTTATTCCCATTGTCAGAGCAAGGTCCATTATGAAAGCCCATTCGTCTTTACTTGAAGATAAAGAGTGGAGAAACTCCACTTCTGCCTTGAATCAAGTACTAACTACTTCAGAGCCCTCAGATATATCAACATGCTGACTTGCTGTAGGTATGAGATCTCTCTTTCTGTCTCTCTTTTCCTCTCTTGGCTCTGGGCACTGGTTCTTTAAGAGTTTGCTTTATCTTTATAGTATACAATTTCAGTGGCACATAAAATAATGCTTCACATACCTGAAACTGTCTTTTGAACTGAGAGCTTTTTTGTTTGTCTGATTTTGTCTGTTTGGTCATTCATTTTTCCCAGCTTAAACTGACAAGCTATATTACTCACAGAATTTTTAATAAAACTAGCTTTGCTGTATAGAGTAACGGTACCAACATGAAGCATAATAATACTTTTTTAAAATATACAATTTCAAAATTTTACACTGAGATAGGGACAAATTTTATTTCTAATTAAAATTTTATTTAATAATTGGGCAGAAGATAAGTGGAGTGTTAGTTGCTCAGTCGTGTCCAACTTTTTGCAATGTCATGGACTATAACCCAACAGGCTCCTCTGTCCATGGGATTTCCCAGGCAAGAATACTGGAGTGGGTTGCCATTCTTTTATCCAAAGGATCTTCCTGACCCGGAGATTAAAACTGGGTCTCCTGCATTGCAAACAGATTCTTTACCATCTGAGCTACCAGGGAAGCCAAATTAATAATTGGGCAGAAGATAGGACATATCTAAATACTGCACAGAACTAATTAATATATACAGAATAAACATAATAAATAAAATGATAAATGTACCATTAGATGAGGCATTTGCCCCAAACTCTAAGTCAGATAAATATGACAACTAAGAATTCTGTCAGGACACCCCTGATGGCTCAGACTGCAAGTAATCTGCTTGCAATGCAGGAGTGCCAGGTTTGATCCCTGGGTCAGGAAGATCCCCTGAAGAAAAGAATGGCAACCCACTCCAGTATTCTTGCTTTGAAAATTCCATGAAGAGGAGCCTGGTAGGCTACAGTCTATGGGGTTGCAAAGACTCACTCAATGACTGAGTTACTAATAGTTTAAGAATTCTCTCATAGGGAATCATTATTGTCCCAGAATCATCATCTGAATAACTTCAAACCAAGAACTTTATTTTGACTGCCTCACCCCCTATTCCAACAGAAAAACTTATATCTCATATTTTCATCTTAGACTTCTTCAAGGTAGAGAAAGTAAAGATTGAAATAATTTTAATTTGTCAAATACCTTACCTAGCTGGATACTTGACATTCAAATGAATGTGAAAGAGAAGGAACATTTCCAGGCCTTCACTGGAGGAAAAGAAAGAGTGGATGAGACTGAATTTTCTGGGGCTACTGTATAAACGACTAAAACCTTGATGTCTTCAAACATCTAAATTTATTCTTTCATAGTTCTAGGGGCCAGGATTCCAAAACTAAGATGTCAAAGGCCATGGTGCCAATAGAGGCTCTAGGGGAGAATCCATCCTTGTCTTTTCTAGATTCTGGTGGCTATAGACTTCCTTTGACTTTTGGCCTCATCACCCCAATCAGTACCTCTATCTTCACATCACCTTCTGGTTGTTATTTGTGTCTAATCTCTTCTGGCTCTTCTTATAAGGACCCTTCAGACGGCCTTTATGTCCACCCTGATAATTTAGAGTGATCTCCTCATCTCTATATCCTTAATGTAATCATATTTGCAAAGATTTTATTTTTCCAAATAAGGCCACATTTACAAGTTCCAGGGACTAGGACATAGAATTATCTTTTGGGTATGTGTGGCATTTTTTGATTTACCCCAGGCTATTTGCTATTGTTGTCATGATAGTGAAATGAAAAACAATGTCTGAATGGTGATCTTTTTACACAGCTTCAGTTATGATGAAATATATGTCTTCACATATGCTCAATCTTTGAAGTAGTAAAAAGAGGGTTTGGAGAGCACTGACAACTTTTTTATGCTATAGTGAAATTAATATTGAGTGTTTTCAAAGTACTAAATAACTTAGAATATTATGGAGGTTTTTTTAACAACTTCCAAAAGCTCCCTTTAGAATGTGAATATATTTACTTGGCTCTGAGTGATGCAAAGCAAGAATGCAGAAAACAACTATTTTTACTTTTCTTAATATTTTATGCAGAAATATTGCAAAACAAATAAATGTGAGATTGCATATATTAGCATCTAATACAATTGACTGGCTAGTATATGTGAATGGCAAGGGTAAGTAAGAAGTGGTTTTTCAGTGATGTTTAATAATGTTTGAATTGATTCTTGGGAAAAAAGCACTTACATTCATTTTCTGTATGTAATGATAACTCTTTAAAAATGTGAATTAATTTAATTAGCTGGCAGTCCTTGATTGTACCTTTCAAAAAAAAAAAAGCACTTTCTATAATTCTTTTGTATTTCTTTGAAGAGCCAAACTAAATTACTTTGATGCAAAAGTCGACAAGGAGAGCTTATCTGCTAAAATGCAAACTCGGGATGCTTTTCTATAGCTATTCTTGTGCACACTCAAATCAAGCTTTTTGAGTCCTAGATTGTCTGCCTCAAAAACCCCCTTATTTACATAAACTCTGGGACTGTCACAGTCATCTCCATTGTGCAGTGGAGTTTTTTTCTTTATGCATTCTGATTAGACTTGTGCAAAAATGCATAAATTTCTCATCCAATCAAAGGCTGACCTGAGGGATACTGGCAGGGAGTGGGCAGAGTAGAAGATTACTTAATTGGCCATTCCTTTTTAACTGCAGTAGTTATTTGGATGAAATGAACCAGATCTTAAAGAGGGCAGCAGTATTAGACTAAATAGAATAGACTGCCTTTGACTCTGCCATAAGACACTGCCCTAAGAAACATACAAAGAATCACTGGGAATAGAAGATCAAAGATCATTGTAGGTATTTTTCTAGAATATAAAACAAGTAAGATAGCACATTGAATATGTGAATTTTTTACATTCTATAGCAACATATTTGTTACAAAGTAACTTCCCAAGGTAATAGATTCGTTATAATTTATGTCTTTAAACTTTATCAGATTATATTGGAGAAGGAAAGTTTTGACAGTAAGGATAAGTACTGTAGATTATTTAAAATTTTAATTATCATGTCAGATGTCTGGATAGCACTCGATAATAGAGCATACTCAAGAAGAAGGTAAAAATCTCCATGGTTTCCTTGCATTCTATTTCAATTATATGTGAATGTATTTGAGGTCATTTTGAACGGTGGAATGTAAAGAAGAAAGATGATAATATATAAAATGTATTAAGAGCACTAATACCCCTATAATTTTCATGATATTGTAAGTATTCTTAAAAGATTATTATTTCATTTATTAATAGAAAACACACATATTATAAAATAATTTTCCCTTAATCTGATAAGAAAGGGTAGCTTTAATGACTGTCATTTTATGAAATACCAGCAGGAATTTTTTAAAAGATAGAAATATCTAAGGTCAAATCATGGAATATTATGAATTAAAATGATATGTGTTGTTACAAAAGTGATATATATTTTGGAAGAAAATTTGCAACATACCTATGTGAAAATTATTTGAATAGTACAGTAATTATTAAATGAGAGTTATAAAATGTTAAATTATATTTAAAATTATTTTATTGGTAATACAAAAGCACACATGAACATTATATGGTATGTGGATAAGCCTTACTTTAGGTTATGACAAACTGAAAGATAAGTTTAAAAAAGTCACCACTGGACAAAAGTTAAAGCCATAAAATGAGATTTTATTCAGAAACTATTGCAATGAGGGAAAAGAAAATTCAGTAGAGAACTGGGCTCAGTTTTGAATATGACAAAGGGAAATAGGGATTTATAGTCAAGGAACAGGGTTGGGGGTGGTCAGAGAATGAACAGTTACTAAAAGGAGAAATCAAAGGTTGAGGGGATTCTTCTAGACTGACCAAACAAGATTCTTGCTGAAGGCAGGCTAGAGAGATCAAATATCATCACCTGGGTGGTCATGGAGGATGAGAGATGTGATTAGGCTAGTGATCAGATACTAAGTGTGAGAGATTCACTCTAACTTAGCGAGATTCTTGCTAAAACTGGGATGTCTCAGCCTGGCAAGGATAAGACCTAGTGGAGAAGAGAATCAGAAGAGCCTGACTAAAGTTTAATCAAGGAGAGTGTCATCCGCATCTATACTGGCCTTGTGTGAGCTATCCTGTCTGTGAATACGAAGAGAGGGAAAGGAAGAGAGAGCAAGCTTGCCATATATATATATATATATATATATACATAAAATTCAAAAGTTAAAAGTGCCTTAATTTTTAAGTGGAGTCAGTCAAAGTACAAAGCAAGTTTTCTAAATTGGGAACCTACATTAAAACTGGAAACACTGAAGAGGAAACAATAGAACAATAAAACTAGCTTCCCTGAAGGACTAATTGGCCATTAGATGCTCATACATAACCTGAGGCCCTAATTACCTCTGCTTTATATAGAAATTTCTGCCTGAGAAGACATCAGTGGATTCCTTATCTAAAGGTATTATTACAAAATATTTAGCTTGTATGAAGAAAAGTGCTTGTCTTTTCCAGAAAGAAAAGTAGATAGCTGTGCAGAATACATTTTGCCTTCTGTCTGTGTGTCTCTGCCATGATTTATTTATTTTAATTTTCTTTTTCTATGTTTTTCACATTTTCATTATTCTCTTCCTTTCTTTCATTCTTTTTGGAAATATTTCAAGTTGAAGGGAGAAACCAAAAAGGGATAACATGACTTTTGTTGATTACAATCTTTCATTAGAAAATGTCAATCCAGAGTTCTTTCGAAATTTTCCCTCATCCATGACTTCAACCCTCAGAGCTACAACCTCCTTCCTAATTAGCTCATCATTGCACTAATGTTGCTCTCAGTCACAGCAATAAGAACACAACAAAACCTTTTCTTCCTATCTAGTATCCTTCTCTTCTTTCTCTAACAGTGAAAGAAAAAAGAAAAAAATTAACAAATATATTTCATGATTACTGCTTTCAATTCATCATTTTCCACTACTTTAAAATTCAGTAATTATTGGCTTCTATTTTAAGCTTTCACTGAATTAATGGTCATCAAAGGCCTCCTACTATTAAGTTCTGTTCCCAGTTGGCATGTTACTCCACCTCAGTAGCTTTTAGCATGATTGTCTAATCTCTGCTCTGAAACTTGATTTTTATTTTAAATTTTTGAACACTACTCATTCTCAGTCCTTCTGCTTTGGTAACTATTTCTTTTCATTTGCTTTGTAGGCTACCATGTCTTTTACTATAGTCAAATATCATCGGTCATTAATGTTCTCCAACCTTTCCTCTTTGTAATCTAGATTTACTCTTACAGCTTTAGCAAATACCTGTATGTTAAAGAGTGAAAACCCTCAGTCTTTATTTGAGGCTCCAAAATCATATATGCCCCCATGTAGTCATAATCCTTCAAGAGGTTTCTCACTCATTTACTCTCCATAAAAGACACTAGTCATTTTTAAAAAATTTTGTTCTTCAGCCAACTAACATCTGAAAGCACTTTTTATTTGAGCAGAATAAACTAGATGCTTTCTTGGGTGGTGGGGCAGGATTTTGTCTACTAGGAATGAAGCTGAATATCTCTCTTTGATACTAAACTATGACATGTTATATAGATTGGATGGTTACTTAGCTTTCATTGAAATTTGACTCCATAGTGAATAGCAAGGAAATTCACTAAGAAAAAAGGTCAGTTACAGTGATGCAGGAGGCTGTGATAGCACCTAGAGACCACCAGCAGGCAGGCATGGCACAGTGTTGTGTAAACTTTCACTGCCTGACATTCAAAGATTTCTGCCAATTTTATGAGCCTAGTTCCATAGATGTCATTGATTTTGTAACCCAGTCAACAAGATTCCAATAATTTCATTTTTCTATTTAAAAACAGCAGTTTCTATTGTCTGAAAAAAAATTCTGATGAACACTGTCCCCCAACTTCCCTTTCAGGCTAGCCACACACTGAGCATTTCACATCTTCAGTGCTTATTACTGTCATGATTTGCACTTTTAACTGAAAGTTAGAAATTTAAGTGCTATCTTTGCTCTTCTTTCTCTATATTTAATTAGTTGCTGGGTCCTATTAATTCTATAGGTCTTACATGTATTTTATGCCCAATACTTCCTTGCCAGCCTAATTAGTCATTCCTTACTGAAAACCCTAGTAATACTTCAACTAGGATTCTGTGAAACTTATAACTACTATACATTATTTGCTTCCTCTATCCAAAACATTTATTATATTAATTCTGAGAAAATATTAACATTGCTGCTGCTGCTGCTAAGTCGCTTCAGTCGTGTCCGACTCTGTGCGACCCCATAGACGGTAGCCCACCAGGCTCCCCCGTCCCTGGGATTCTCCAGGCAAGAACACTGGAGTGAGTTGCCATTTCCTTCTCCAATGCATGAAAGTGAGAAGTAAAAGTGAAGTCGCTCAGCGTGTTCGACTCTTAGCGACCCCATGGACTGCAGCCTAGCAGGCTCCTCCGCCCATGGGATTTTCCAGGCAAGAGTACTGGAGTGGGGTGCCATTGCCTTCTCCGATATTAACATTAGTGACAGAGAAATACTTCTAAAACACAAATCTAATTATTTTACTAGTCATCACCTTTTATAGATTTGCCATTGGCTACCAATTGTCTGCGTTTCCCTGGTGTCTCAGCGATAAGGAATCTGCCTGCAATGTAGAAGGCACAGGTTTGATCCTTGGATTGTAAAGATACCCTGGAGAAGGAAATAGCAACACACTCCAGTATTCTTGCTGGGAAATCCCATGAACAGAGGAGCCTGGTGGGCTACAGTCCAAGGGGCCACAAAAGAGTTGAATACAACTTACCAACTGAACAACAATAACAACTCCTTGCTTATTGGATAAAAATCAAAACCAGATTAAGAACTAGTAATATCTGTAGCACTATTTTGTTACCTATAGTGCAGTACATCGAAGTACATTTATTCTCAATAAAACACAATGCATATGACTAATATCCTTATCATAATCATGATCATGTGTTGAACAAAGTCTCCAAGCCAGGTCTTTTATACTGAGCACAGATTTAAATTACCTATGTGCTGTTCTGTGCTAGCTCATTCGCTAAGTCATGTTCGACTCCTTGCAACCCATGTACTGTGCTGTGCTTAGTCACTTAGTCATGTCCAACTCTTTGTGACCCTATGGACTGTAGCCCTCCAGGCTCCTCTGTCCATGGAGATTCTCCTGGAAAGAATACTAGGGTGGGTTGCCATGCCCTCCTCCAGGGGATCTTCCCAACCCAGGGATCAAACACAGGTCTCTCTCATGGCAGGTGGATTCTTTATCATCTGAGCCACCAGGGAAGACTAAGAATACTGGAATGGATAGCCTATCCCTTCTTCAGGAGATCTTCCCAACTCAGGACTTGAACTAGGGTCTCCTGAACTGCAGGTGGATTCCTTATCAGCTGAGTTACCAGGGAAGACCACCACTTTATTGAAAGCGTGCTGCTGCAACCTCAGATTAAAGCATAGAGCTAAGAGGCCAGATGATTAAATATATATATATATATATTTGAAATTGCTTCAAGGTAGGCATTTTATCCAACCTAAATCAATTGATTTCTCTAAAATTTGAAAGAAGAAGCACGAGGTTAGGATTTAAGAAGTCATCTTGAGAAAGAAGAATGGAACTAGAGGAACCAACCTGCCTGACTTCAGGCTTTACTACAAAGCCACAGTCATCAAGACAGTATGGTACTGGCACAAAGACAGAAATATAGATCAATGGAACAAAATAGAAAGCCCAGAGATAAATCCACACACCTATGGACAGCTTATCTTCGACAAAGGAGGCAAGAATATACAGTGGATTAAAGACAATCTTTTTAACAAGTGGTGCTGGGAAAACTGGTCAACCACTTGTAAAAGAATGAAATTAGATCACTTTCTAACACCATACACAAAAATAAACTCAAAATGGATTAAAGATCTAAACGTAAGACAAGAAACTATAAAACTCTTAGAGGAGAACATAGGCAAAACACTCT